>JACDJE010000813.1:53920-116392 GCA_016647715.1 Pavo muticus
GTAACCCAGGCCCAAGACCTGTCCATCAGTGTTCTCCAGACAAAAGACTTCTCAACCTCTGGCCAGGGCTTGCCTGGACTTGTCCATCAGTGTTCCTCAGCAAACTTTGAGGCAATGGTATAAAAATAATAATATCTTACATGTGCCCTGGCAGCCCAAAGGGCCAACTGTACCCCGAGGAATACCAGGCCCAGTACTGCCACCTGGCAAGGGGAGAGGTTGTCCGCTCTGCTCTGCACTGGGCAGTCTCACCTCCAGCACTGGGTGTGGGTTTGGGTGCCATAATATAAGAAGGACATAAAACTATTAGAGAGCTTTCAAATGAGGGATATGGAGATGGTAAAGGATACGGAGGGCAAGATGTATGAGGAAAGGCAGAGATCTCTGTGTTTGTTCAGCACAGAGCAGAGGAGCTTAGGGGAGGTCTCTTGGCAGCTGCAGCTCCTCACAGGGAGCGGAGGGGCAGCGCTGAACTCAGCTCTCTGTGACAGCGACAGGGCCCGAGGGAACGGCATGAGCTGTGTCAGGGGAGGGGCAGCTGGGGGTTGGGGAAAAGTCCTTCACCGGATGGTGGTGGGCATGGAACAGGCTGCTCAGGGCAGAGGGCACAGCCCCAAGATGCCAGAGCTCAAGGAACATTTGGACAAGTCTCTCAGATATAGGGTTTGGATTTTAGGTGGTCCACTGTGAAGACAGGAGCTGGGCTCAGTAACCCTTGTGGTCCCTTCCAACTTGGAATATTCTGATTCCAAGGCAAAATTAAACTCTGAAGTGCAGGCAGTCCACCATGGGCTGTTTTGCTGGATCATTCAAATGATCACAAGAACTCCCTGCTGGCAGTGACTGCTACATCAATTTGTTTTAACAAGACTAGGTCGAAGGACATAGCCTGGTGTTGCTGACTTGCAGTAGGTAATAAGTGGATTAGCTCAATGCAGTATCACAGCAGTCACGTAATGCAGGAGAGTGAGAAAATTGCTGGCATTGAATTTGATCATGAAGCAAGCTGTTAAAACCAGAGAAAAAAAATCACCATTCTGTAACAACTTTTTCATGAAGCATTGATTAATTCAGCTGTCCTATCCTATGACCTATTTAAATAAGCAGGTCCAAACAGATATTTTTTAAACAATAACAAATAAAATGACTTATAGTAGAACTCAGGAGTCTGGTCCACAGAAGTCATTGTGGAAGATTCCTAGTTCGGCAGATTGCAGATGCTGCTGCAATAACTCCTCCTTCCAGGCACAGATCTGTATCCAAATGAGCTGACAAGGTATGCTAAGAACCATCCATCAGTCTTATAGATTTGCTGTTTTTGACTGCTACCACACTCAGATGAATAAAGATGCTAATCTGTACTGCCTCCTGTTGTTGCTCTCCACAGCATAATGTCCTTCTTGGCTGGTCTGGGAAAATCATTATCCAGGTACAAAGCTTTGACAGATTGATTAGTCAGAGGTTGTTTTTGTTTTGCCTCCTGTACGTCTGCAGAAGCTGCTCAGTTTCTTGCAACTGTTCTTCTTCCCTAGTGCCCAAGTTGTACAGCAGAAGATGTCTGTTATATAAACAGCATTAGGTACTCAGCAAAATAAGAGATTCTTATTTTAAGGGTATCAGACATATTCCTAATGACAGTTCTCAGAGTGAGGCGTGCTGTACAGTAGCACCCTGTCACAGATGTCCATAGCAGTGAGGTTGCATAAACCAAGGTGAGGAAAGTATGCACAAGAAAACAAGCACAAGGAGTGTGCCCTGGTTGTTCAGACCAAATAAAATCTGGAAGGCATTTGGGATGGCCCATTTGCAGAATGGCGGAATTGAATTGCTGTATAACACAACTGGTTGTGTATAAATTGCAAGATATTGTACAATAACAAGAATAATCAAACTTGCTTAGATTCCACACATCCTGCATGCATTTCTTTTTGTTCTGTTTTTTTTCTTTTCTATAGAAGAATCTTTTTACTTATCTCTTTTCCTTTGATAGTCAGTTTTGCTTGAGATTATTTGTTAAGTTTATCGATACAAGTGCACATGCTGTAGGTGAAGAGTATCTGAAAGGCATGTCTGTGTCAATGCATGAAAAAGAGAATAAAATACATTTTTAAAAAGAAAAATCATTGGAGCTGCCAAGACTTTCAGTGTTTGAAATTTAATTTTCAATTCTTAGTAGCAGACTAAACTGACAGGACCAGAGCACTTCTCAAGTTTGTTTTCAACTCTCAGGAGAGGGGGTGGGCAAATTAGACAAGGCACATAGGAGCTAATGACAAGTTTAATAACAAAGTGTGCATCTATTAACAAACTTTTAAAATAATGAAATGTAAATGCCATTCAAATCTTAGAGAATAACAAAAGATTTTTAAGGGTGAATTTGGCTAAAAATGGAGAAGAATTTTATTCTCAGCTCCAATGCAAATTTCTTACTACTATTGTATGTAAGCATAGTTAAGTGTGAGCCACTCTCTTTTCTGTCTGTATGCAGGATAAATTAGAAGTAACTCAGTGAACTGCAGAGTCCTTAGATTTCCAAACTCTGTTCCCTCAGCTGTTTAATGGAATTACAGTAGCTAGCTACCTACCTACCATAAAGCCTGTCTGCTCTTCTGTGGAACCTGCCAGACAAGGTGTGATGACTGTTCGTGGTGTGCATGCAACACTGAACTGCTACATCTATTCACAAAAAATCGTCAAAGCTCGAACACAGCATGGGTTGGATGTTATAGCTTTCCATCAATTTGAATTGTCATTTTTTTATGTGAAAAATTCCTCTCCAGTCAAATCCAGGCATCTGTCTTTTTATCAAACTGCTTTCATGGGAACTGCAAGCTGCAGCTGGAAAATGCTTTGTTGAACTTTTCCACTGTTTCAGAGGGCTTTGTTCTGCCTAAGAAGTGTGTTGTAATTAGAAGTGAGAATCTCTGAAACAACAATCTTAACAACACTCAACTTTTTCCAGCAGGATTGTCAGTGAAACAATTAATATGTGCACTAGTCCATTGTATGAACTTGTTTATCTAAAAGTAATTCAAGAGTATTCTAGTAACCAATTGAAACTAAAAAGGTAAATCTTTTTATGTTCTACATGTTGGATACAGTGCTATGTCATGTGCACACTAAGCACACAATTATAAGCAACCATAAAAATACGGTTACTACTCATTGTGCAGACTGAAAGATATGGAATAGATCCATGTATTGTTGGTCCTCATATGATGACAGCAGCAGTACATCCTGATGAATGTGACTTTAAGTGGTGATAAGAAAAACATTAATTTTTTGTTTGTTAAACTGAGTCTGACACCTGCCTTTTAGAACTCCTGCAGTATTTCATTCACCTGATGGGAGAACGTCAGGTTGAAACTCAGTGCTTTATTACTCCTCAAACATAAATTGATTGCCATAGCTTTTTATGCCCTTTACCTTGACAATGTCTCTTGGCAAAGGCCAAGCAAGTAGAACTGGGTAAAGTACATTTCAAGAATTTGAAGTGAAGGATGACAGGTCTAAAGCAGAGCATAGAAATCAGTGAAGTACCATTCTGCTGTCAGTCTTGCAGATCGTAAACCTTTGGTTTTGCTGTTGTGTATAAGGAAAGCCAGTTATCCAAGGATTCTTGTAACTGTAGGTTGACTTCCACCTTTATCTTTCTATGACACCATCCAGAAAGATTTATGTCCTGTTATGGTTTTCTGATTTTTGGTTATTGGTATTCCACATCATAACATTGTGTAGTGCACTGGGAGTTAAAGAGTTAATGCTCCAGTTCTGGGTACCTGTCCCAGAAGAGAAGAAGAACTACATCCCCCAGAGAACTTTGCGTTCAGAGAGGAGATAAAATCCCAGGCAAAGTCATGGGACCAGGCTCTCCTCCCTCTGCTCATCCCAACCACCCATCTTGACTCAGCATTAGAGTAAGGCCTTCGATTTTCAGACACTTTCTCTCATTATTTTTGATTTATTGGCTTCAGTTCTAATTATATTGTAGTATATTGTATTATACTATCTTGCATTCCGATATCTTATTTAGTAAAATAGTTTGTTTCTCCTCAGATCGTTGCTGCTGTTTTGTTTTTGGGCCAATCTCTTTATCTTTTTCCCTTACCCCTTTCCGGGGCACAGATCCGCGGGTCCCTCCGCCCCACTGGTCACAGAACTGGGCTGAACCAGCCCATAAACTGTTGACAGTGTCCCTGTCCAGAGTTTTCTGTCATCTGAAAAAGCACAGCTGAAGAGGTTTTAAGAAATCTTTGTAATATATAGAAAGCCAGATAGTTATAAAATACCGGCTTTGAAAAAAATTGGTCAAATGTTTATTACTTTTACAGATTCTTTTACTGAGTTACTGAAATAAATCCTACCTTATTTGCCTTACAATTGTATTTATAGGTATTACTTACTATAATCAATATCTATAATGAAATTAGCAGTCTTAATTAGTACAGACCAGCTTCACTTTTTTACTTTAGGCTTAGTGCTTAATTTCATATAATGCTAGTTTTGTTTTTTTATCAGTATGGGATTTTTTCTTTGTTTTGTTTTGCTTCTGTTTGTTTGTTTTACTTTAGTGTTTCTTGCATTTATTTAACCATATTTCAAATTATTCCAACTAAGTTGTTGGGCTAAAAATTGTATATTCAAAAATAAATTATACTAAAATATGTACCTAATGACCATGTGATCAATGCTATGATACATCACTGTACCATAGGCTTGAATTCTCATGGTTTCTGTGTTTGGAATTTTGATAATACTGATAAAGAATCCGATGTGACACAAGCAAGTAGATTTTAGTTATAGAAGCTACTATTTTAACGTAGTACATTTCGTAAGATTTCCTGATAATTTCAAAATTTAATTCACCTGCCCCTTTCTGTAAATGTTAGTCAGTCAAGCATGTTCTTTTTTTTTTTTTTTTTTTTTTGCTTTATTATCTGTATTGCCTGTATATTGCATATGAGATGAAACCCCACTGTTGACTTCTCTTTGCTGTGGTTGCTCCAAATGGCATAGCTTTGACATTGGAATCACATAATTTCAAGGAGTTTGATGGTGACTAATTATGAAAGCCCACTCCTAATACATTTACCTGTTTTAAAAATTCCTCAGTAAATCTTTATATGTAAACTCAGACAAGGACGTATATATTAGCAGAATAACTACTGAATAACTAGAAGTTGAAATCCTAAAAAATCTCTTTCTAATCTACAAGGAAAACTTGTCTTAGCTTAAAGAGATGTAGATTTCCAGATTAATGAAATATTATTATTATTATTATTTTTAACAAAAACTCAGGGGGACTTGATGAAAGTACAAGGGGTGTTTTTCATGAATGTGCAAGGGAAAGCACGCAACAGACTGAAACTGACTACACTACGAGGCTCTACACTAGGAGCTATGAAGGAGAAATAAAGACAGCAAGATTCATTTAGTGTATCTCCCAGCTCTAAACATATGGCTGTATCTCTAACCCAGCAAGCAAGAAAGAAAGAATTGCAGAGACAGTAGCCACAAGCAGGTGAAAAACGTTGGGAAGGTATGTTTAGTAGACATACCAAAGAATAAAATAATTACGAATATACAACTTAGAAGCTGAATTAAAATTCAAATCACGCATTTTTACAGCATTTGATAAAGTTGTAAAGTAAGCAGAGTAAGGTCCTGAATTATCACACCAGAGATCCAAAGCACCTATAAGCAAAAAGCCTGTGCAGTATCAGGGGATATCAGAGATGCTGCTAAAGATGAATCTTTCTAAATGTCCCTGGAATTTTTAACCTCATATGAGACAAACAGCACTCATCCGGACCGTACTATCAATGAAGAAATGGAGCTTTTGATTGGGATGTTAAATCAGAATGGCTTCTCCTCAGCTAGACATGAAATATCTTTTTTGTACTGTATATAAAAATATTCTGAGATCTAAAAATAGAACAAAGAAAGAATATTTTTTCTATCTTCAAATGAATATAGGCACTGAATAGTGATAAAAATAAGACAAGGTAAGCACAGTAGATGACACTGCTGGCACTAACAAAATAGATCTTGGAAGAGGCAGAGGTTCTAGCTGGCAGAAAATATTAACTGCCTGTTAACTTCCCTGAGACAGCCTTTGCAAAACACAAGCAAGTAAGAGATTATGCATATTAGTTGTTTTATTTTTTGAATAAGTGTCTGTTACAAAGATACATCAGAAAACTCACATTTCAACAAAATACAGGTGAGATACAACTTCCTATTATTCCCGTGGAAAAGGGCTTATTGGAAAACAGTGGGAAAATGATAAGATATCTCCTACAAAGGTAATGTAGTCAGTTATTTAGTTATGTTAAATAACAGAGCAGCACTTGTGAAGTGTAGCTTGTCACTTCTTACATTTCAAAAGAACAGTGAAAAGAACAGTCTATATTAAAAATTAACATCAGAGTAACTATGTACTTTCTGGTGTATTAAGACAAAGAATAGAATACACTCAGAATGTGAAGTACTAGGAATTAAGAGTTTATGAGAACAGTACAGTGTTCATCTCTGATAGGAAATATCGTACGCATGCAGCAGAGACTGGTTTCATCTGGACATAGGTTGTCACCTACAAAAGCTAAGTGATATCTACACATGCCAGCAGAAAGAAAATTAAGCTGTTGATATGTTTTTTCAAGGAATTATCATGTAAATAATAATTGCATCATGTTGTAATAGCAAAGACCCAGGACATGGCACTGGTAATACTAATGGATTAAACAAAACTAAACAATGTGCTGAGCACAATCTATGGAGCACTTCCTAAATAACACTTCAGTATTGCTCACTAGCTGTAAATTTGAAATTCATTATATAATGTTGAAGATTATTAGCTATTTGTTAGATTTGACTGGGAGGAGAAGGGATGAAGAACTGTAGTTCATAGAATCATAGAATGTCTTGGGTTGGAAGGGACCTCAAGGATCATCAGGCTCCAACTCCCTGCTGCAGGCAGGGCTGCTAACCTCCATATCTAATACTAGACCAGGCTGCAGCCAGAGTGCTTCTAGAGCAGGCAGAGTTTATTGTTAACCCATCGTGCATAAGTTTCCTGGCTTTGCTTTATTTAGTAGAGTGGGACAAAGTTTGTCTGAACTGGTGAAGCATCTGACCTGTTGTTCTCATAACACTGCTCTTATATCCATGTTCTTGAAGGATTACTCTCTGCCTTTGTATGTTTCCCTTCATCGCCCTGACAGAACCTTGCCTGCACCAGAATCAATAGAGACAACTGATGACAGGATGTATCATGATAACGAATTTCTCTCAATGCCATTTTTTACTTCCCTTCACAAGTTCTGCCACTGAAGAAGGTACATAGATCTAGGACTCACCCAGCATTTTCAACAGGTAAAAGTCTTGCCTCATTAACACATTTCCTGTTTCTGTAAAGGAAGAAAAAATGTTTTGGCCTGTGAGGTTTCCCACTCTCTTCAGTAGCATTTCATCTACCATCATATGCTGTATTTCAAAATCCAGTATTAAAGTATTAGCTTCAGTATAGCTTATATATGGAGGATTCTCATGAAACCAGTTGTGAAGGATGCTTTTAGGGACACTGACTCATTGGTAAGCAAGAAAAAACCCTCACTCTATGTATGTACACCACTGAGTGCTACAAAGCACTCAGTGCTTTGTTTTTAGCTGCATAGTCTGCTGTAGTTTCTTTTCTTCCTTCAGAATAAGTTCTGTTCAGGGCTGCGTAATGGACTTACTGTATCGCAAAGTTTGACATATTTCTGAATGCAAAGGAAAGAAGACCAAGCAAAAGTAGGGGGACACAGAACATGCCAAGCTCCTTCATCTAGGTTTTCCCTTTTCTAGGTTAATGTGCATTGTTTTGATTGTAGCTTACCTAGAAATTCCGCAGTGCACCATCCAGAGCTCACAAGAGCTCAGTTTTCCGCAGAGATTTTCTGAATCTCTCACTGGAAATGTTGTCCAGTCAAGATTTCAGCTGATTAAACCAAAAACCAAAAGATCTGAAGTGGTAAGTCCATCTAGATATTTGTTTGTGAAATATATGTAGCAAATGTGCAGCAGTGAGTGCTGTCCTACGGATGTCAAAATTCATTCTTGGAGCCATCAAAAAGCTATTTCAAGTTCCATTCTCAGTGTCAGGAATCTGGGGGTACTAATGGCCCTGATTGGCCTCATGTGGGGGGCTCACCTCATCATAGGGGTCCCACTTATAAGCTCAGATTGGAATGCCCAGATCTCCTCAGGACGAACACTGACTATACTGTAGGATGCTGATCTTCAGCCCTGTCTTTTTAGTGGACTCCTCAAACACTTGTCTCACCCTCGAATCATGCGCTCCCCATCTCCTTGTTGTTCCAGGGCTGCTGCAGGCCTAAGTGCTGCCCATATGCTTAGATCTATAAGGGAGGCCATAGACTGCTTGGGGTAGCCTCTGCCTCACCTCCTCATGGGACAGCTACTCACTGAATGCTCCCTGACACCTATTTTCCAATCCCCCTGCTGTGGGCAAAGTTGCCAGTCACTAAACTAGGCACTTGATCAAGGTGCCCAGGGTTCCATCCAACCTGACTTTGAACAACTCCAGGGATAGGGCACCCACCATTTCTTTGGGCAGTCTGTGCCAGTGTCTCATCACCCCCTTTGTGAAAAAACTGCCCCCTGATATCTGATCTAAATCTCCTCTTGTCAGTTTAAAACCATTTCCCCTTGTACTATCACTATGGTTTCCCTTCTGTTTATAATATTTAAAGGCTACAGTGAAGTCTCCCCAGAGCCTTCTCCAGACTGATCAAGCTCATCTCCTTCAGTCTGTCTTCATAAGAGTGGCTCTCCTCTGGACCCTCTCCAAAAGCTTGACGTGTTTTCTTTGTTGGGGCCCCAGAACTGGATTGCAGTACTCCAGATGAGGCCTTGTGAGGGCAGAGTACAGGGAGACAGTCACCTCTCTTGCTTTGTAGGATGACCTACACTGGGCAAAGTAAACCTACCCAGAACAAGTTCCCAACTGTATTCTTCCTGGCAGAAATTATCCTAGTGTCAAATAAGAGGCCTAAATCATGCAGTAGCTACTTTAGTATCATGGAACTACCCTTTGATATAGGGTGACCCTTTCACAGTGTCAGTAAACAAGTGTCTCAAGAAGACACTATGATAAATTTGTTATTGTGTATTGACTTCACAATCTCATTTATTTTAAAAATATATGAAACACTAAGCAAAATGGAGAAGACCTAAGATGTCACAGGGACTTCAAGAGTCTCCTTGTAGGTGATTACTATTTGATGATTCTTGTCATATTATTTTGCACAAGAGCTTTTCTTGACGCAGGCAAGAGAAAAGAAAAGCAAAGGAATGCTTATTCACTAGAATAGTCTTCCCTTCAGTATTTTATTACTTTGCTAAGTCTCAGTTATGGATGCATGGCAGTTCAATATTCAGAACCTGCATTTTATTGCCAGTAAGAGCTCCCTAATGTCAGCTTTCTGACATTCTGCTAGGCATCTGCATCCAGTTTATCCATATGTCTTCTTAATAAGGTTGTGCCCATTTTTATATACCTTGCAAGTATTTCTGCTCCACAGATCTCTATGTGAAAGAGAACATCTGAATAGATGCTGACTTACTAAAGACAGTCTACCAGTCCACTACACAAATATGCATGAACATTGTGGGTTTTTCTCACAATTTAGTTGTTCAGATTATATATTCTGTCATATAGTGATTTTATGCAACAAAACCAAAAATAGACATATCAATATTAAAACATGCAAATTGTATATTTTTAATAAAACATTCTCATTTAACTTTACAATGTACATCCAAGCCTGTTTTTTTAGGAACAAAGATTAGTTAGACAATATCTTGTTTAGTTATGAACTATGCAAATCATAATCCGCATTTTTTCCAAGTAGAAGACTAGAGCTTCCTATTTCCATGCCTAAATTAGTCTTTTCAGTTTTACAATTAAGTTCATTGCTTATATGAATAGCTCTGATGGAAAAGCATCACTACCCTACAATTTTCCAAGCAGGTATAGAATAAGTGTTTGTTGGTATATATTTGTAGCCATCTTTCCTAAAGATAATTATAGAATCATAGAATCACAAGGATGGAAAGGACCTACAAGATCATCTAGTCCAGCCATCCACCCATTACCATTGCTACCACAAGCTACTAAACCATATCTCGTACCTCCTCATCCAGACACCTTTTGAACACTGCCAGGGATGGTGACTCCACCACCTCCCTGGGCAAGCCATTCTAGTGCCTGACCACTCTCTGAGAGAAAAAGTTTTTCCTTATGTCTAATCTAAATCTCCTCTGGTACAACTTGTGGCCATTTCCTTGGGTCCTGTTTGTTGCTTGGGAGAAGAGGCCAAACCCCTTGTCATCACAGCCTCCCTTCAAGAAGTTGTAGAGTGCAATGAGGTCTCTCCTGAGCCTCTTCTTCTCCAGACTAAACAATCCCAGCTCCCTCAGCCACTCCTCATAAGACTTGTGCTCCAGACCTCTCACCAGTTTCATTGCCCTTCTCTGAACACATTCCAGGGCCTCAGTGTCTTTCTTGTAGTGAGGGGCCCAAAACTGAACACAATACTTGATGTGCAGCCTCACCAGTGCTGAGTACAGGGGGATGATTACCTCTCTGCTCCTGCTGGCCACACTATTTCTAATGCAGGCCAGGATGGCATTGGCCCTCTTGGCCACCTGGGCACACTGTCAGCTCATGTTCAGCCGAGCATCAACCAAGACCCCCAGGTCCCTTTCCTCTTCACAGTCATCCACGACTCAGCCCCAAACCTATAGTGCTGCATGGGGTTATTGTGGCCAAAGTGCAGGACCTGGCACTTGGCCTTGTTGAACCTCATCCCATTCACCTCAGTGATCCAGCTTATCTAGATCCCTCTGAAGGGCCTCCTTACCCTCAGGCAGATCAACACTACCTCCCAGCTTGGTGTCATCTGCAAACTTACTGACGGTACACTCAATCCCCTCATCTGGGTCATCAATAAAGACATTAAACAAGATGGGCCCCAGTACTGACCCCTGGGGAACACCACTTGTAACGGGTTGCCAGCTGGACTTAACTCCATTAACTACTACCCAGTGGGCATGGCCCTCTATCCAGTTCCTATCCAAAGAAGGGTATACCTGTCCAGGTCATGGGCAGCCAGTTTGCCCACAAGAATACTCTGGAAGACCGTGTCAAAGGCTATATCAACAACCTTTCCCTCATCTACCAGTCTGGTCACCCAGTCGTAGAAGGAGATGAGGTTGGTCAAGTACGACCTGCCTTTCATGAACCCATGTTGGCTGGGCCTGATCCCCTGGATGCCACACACGTGCCGTGTGATCTCATCCAAGATGATTTGCTCCATAACTTTTCGTGGTACCAAAGTCAGGCTGACAGGCCTGTAGCTCCCCAGATCCTCTTTGTGACCCTTCTTGTAGATGGGAGTCACATTGGCAAAACTCCAATCCTCTGGGACCTCTCCAGATAACCAGGAGCGCTAATAGATGGCTGAGAGTGGCTCCGCAATCACCCCCACCAGCTCCCTCAGCACCCTAGGATGGAACCTGTCTGGTCCCATGGACTTGTGACAGTCCAGATGGAGGAGGAGCTCTTTAACTCTCTCCACCCAAATCACCAGGGGTGTATTCTGTGTAGCATCCCAGACTTCCAGATCAGGGCATAAAGTGCCCTGAGGATGACTGATCTACCTATTAAAGGCAGATGTAAAGAAGGCGTTGAGGACCTCAGCCTTCTCCTTATCCTCAGTGGTCACATTCCCCTGCTGCATCAAGTAAAGGATGGAAATTCTCCTTGGTTCTTCTCTTACCATTGATATATTTGTAAAAGGATTTCTTATTCTCTTTTACTGCAGTGGCCAATTGGAGTTCAGGTTGGGCTTTTGCCTTCCTAACTGCCTCCCTGCATACCTTAGCAACTTCCTCGTAATCTTCCCAAGTAGCCTGTTCCTTCTTCCAGAGGACATAGACTCTCTTTTTCTTCCAGAGTTTCAACAGTATTTCCCAGTTCATCCACACCGGTCTTCTTCCCCTACAGCTTGCCTTATGGCATTCAGAAACAGCCTGTTCTTGAGCCTTTAGGATTTCCATCTTGAGGACCGTCCAGGCTTCCTGGACCCCTTTACCCTTAAGGAGTGACTCCCAAGGGACCTGTGCTACAAGCATCCTGAACAGGTCAAAGTCCACCCTCTGGAAGTTCAAGATTGCAGTTTTGCTGGTCACCCTTCTAACATCTCCAAGAATAGAGAATCTATGATTTCATGGTCACTCTGCCCAAGACGGTCCCCAGCCTTCACATCTCCCAACAGTCCTTCTCTGTTAGTGAAGAGCAGGGCCAGCAGGGCACCACCCCTGGTAGGCTCTTGTAGCAGCTGCATAAGGAAGCTATCTTCCACACACTCTAAAAACCTCTTGGACTGCTTCCTCTGCGCTGTATTATATTTCCAACATCTATCATGGAAATTGAAGTCTCCCACGAGAACGAGTGCTGGCGATTGTGCAGCTTCTGCCAGCTGCTCGTAGAACACCTCATCTGTCTCTTCATCCTGGTACGGAGGTCTATAACAGACCCCCACCAAGATGTCACCCCTACATGCCTTCCCCCTGATCCTTGCCCATAGACACTCAACTTTATCATTCCCAACCCCAAGCTCTTCAACATCAAAACACTCTTTAATATAAAGGGCCATACCACCACCCTTCCTTCCTTGTCTATCCCTTCTGAAGAGCTTGTAGCCATCCATCACAGCACTCCAGTCATGGGAGTGGTATAACGATGTTTCAGTAATAGCAACTAGGTCATAGTTAGCCTGCTGTGCAATCGCTTCCAGGTCCTCCTGCTTGTTGCCCATGCTGCATGCATTGGTGTAGATACACTTCAGCGAAGTCATCTGCCTCACCCCCAGCTCCAGCATTGTTCCCCTAGGCTCATCTCTGGTGAGCCCTGTTTTGTCCCCTTCCCTTGTCATAGTTAGTTTAAAGCTCTTTCGATAAGCCCTGCTAGCTCCTGCGCTAGGATTCGTTGCCCCGTTTTGAGATAGGTGCGTTCCATGGATGGACAACAGGCCAGGGGCTGAATGATCTGCCCCATGATCGAAGAACCCAAAGTTTCTTCCTCTACACCAGCCTCTGAGCCAATTATTCATTGCTTGTTCTTTCCAAGCCCACTCCATGTCCCTCACTGCCCCTGAAGGTATAGAACAAAAGATCATTTGAGTTCCTGCTCCTTGAACTAAATGCCCTAAACTCCTGAAATCTCTTTTCATAGTTCATAGGCTTCTCTGTGCAATTTCATCACTGCCCACCTGAACTATGAGTAAATTGAGTATATGAACTATGAGTAAAATGAGTATGTTTTAGAATTTTTTTAGAATTTTTTTTTTTTACTAAAAAGAGTCCTTTTATATGTTTTTCTTCTGCAGAAAAACCCACCATATGCTGAACTGAATAATGCTCTTGGAGGAGATTAAGTCTGCCTGAGGAGCCAAAACTGTTTTAACCCTACTGTCTAGAACAAAGCAATTCTAGGGAAAGGAGTTTTTCTTAAAATAATTGTAGAATCCATTCAGCAAATCTTACTTGGAAATATGTTTTTTTGAAATTACAGATGTCAAAGATTAAGTTAACAATCTTCATCATCATTTGTTGTACTTGCTGTTTACTATTAATGCAATAAGCAAACTGTAGGGTTAGTGGAAATCGGGAGTGAAAGAAGTGAAGAAAATTTCAACTTTTCTGTATATAAATAAATGAAAAGAGTTGCATCACAGGTGTTTCAAGAGTTATTTGTCTGTAGTAACCATGCAGGCTAGACATGCAGGCTAGCATAACCACAATATCTCTACCTGGTGATATGCCCTTACATTAGGTGCATCAGTATCTATGCTTTGCCTGTTGCCAGAATTAAAAAATGTTGCATGTTGTTTGATACTGGTGAGGTTGCTGTGCCTAGATGTAGCCAGGTGTGAGACTGAGCATGTGTGTGCAGTAGGCACACACCCCCAAAAACATGTGTAGAACATGAATATACATACATATATAGGTTACTTCAAAAGTAACGGCTCTCATTTATTTCCATGGAAACTACAACAGCCATAAAAAGCAAAATAATACTATTTGATAGAGCAAATTCTCACCTACAAAACACTATTTTTCAAAAGTCATCACTATTAGCTATGCATTTTTGTCAGCCATGAGCAGAAGCCTCCATGCCATGCTTCTGAAAATCTGCATGGCCATCCAGAACATGGCTTGTCCTTCAGCTTGCTGTCACCACTGCTGAAATGTACCACTCACCACCTCACTGTGCTCATAACCACTGTTTGGTCTCCATAAGTGTTCAGCATTGTCAATGAATATCATTGGGTGTCATTTTTTTCACATGGAGGAATTCACTGACACATCTTTGCTTAATCTGCACTTCCATGTTTGATGATCTTTGCCAGGGAAGGTTATGGAATGGATAATCTTGGGAGCCATCGTGGACCAATTAAAGGTCAACCAGGGGATCAGGCCCAGTCAGCATGTGTTTATGAATGGTAGATCCTGTTTGACAAACCTGATCTCATTCTATGACAAGATGACCCACTTAGTGGATGAAGGTAAGGCTGTTGATGTGATCTACCTTGACTTCAGTAAAGCCTTTGACACTGTCCCCCACTACATCCTCATGGACAAGCTGGCTGCCCATGGTTTGGATGGGCATACACTTTACTGGGTGAAACACTGGCTGGATGGCCGGGCCCAAAGAGTTGTGGTCAATGGAATTAAACCCAGTTGGCGTCCACAGGGCTTGGTACTGGGGCCACTTCTATTTAACACCTTTATTAATGATCTTGATGAGGGGATTGCATGCACCCTCAGTAAGTCAGCAGATTACACCATGTTGGGAGGGAGTGTTGATCTACCAGAGGGGAGAAAGGCACTACAGAGACACCTGGATAGGCTGGATTGATGGGCCAAGGTAAACTGTATGAGTATCAATAGGACCAAGTGTCAGGTCCTGCATTTTGGTCACAACAACCTCAGGCAACCCTACAGGCTTGGGGAGGGATGGCTGGAAAGCTGCCTGACAGAAAGGGGTCTTGGTGTACTGATGGACAGTCAGCTGAATATGAGCCAGCAGTGTGCCCAGGTGGCCAAGAAGGCCAATGGCATCCTGGCTTGGATCAGGAGTGGTGTGGTGAGCAGGACTAGGGAAGTAATCCTGCTCCTGCACTCAGCACTGGTGAGGTCACATCTTGAGTATTGTGTTTAGTTTTGGGCACCTCAGTACAGAAAGGACACTGAGGTGCTGGAGTAGGTCCAAAGAAGGGCAACAAGACTTGTGAAGGGCTTGGAGAATATGTCCTACAAGGATCGACTGAAGGAACTGGGGCTGTTTAGTCTAGGGAAGAGGAGGCTGAGGGGAGACCTTGTTGCTCTCTTCCAATACCTGAAAGGTGATCGCAGTGAAGGTGGGGTTGGTCTCTTCTCACTGGTGACAGGTGACAGGATGAGGGGAAATGGCCTCAAGATGTACCAGGGGACATTTAGGTTGGCTATCAGGAAAAATTTCTTTACAGAAAGGGCTGTTAAGCACTGGAATAGGCTCCCCAGGGAGGTGGTTGAGTCACCCATTCCTGAATGTGTTTAAAAACCATTTGGATTTTAGGGGAGGGTTGTTAGAGTTAGGGTAGTATAGTTTAGGGGAGGGTAGAGTAGGGTTAGGTTGCAGTTGGACTTGATGATCTTTAAGGTCTTAAGGTGAGCAATTCTGTGATTCTATGATTCCATGTCATTCTTTCAGACTGTCCTTCTGCTGTCATCTGTCATGCAGCAACAAAATGTAACAGAATACTGGTGAGAAGGTTCACCCTCTATTGTCATGCTGCCAACATGATGCCTCTGATGTTGTGGGCAAACATAATAACATACATAGGAGGTACTTTCACAGCACTCCTTGCACACAGCTGACCACAAAGATCATCACTCACAAGCACACTCAGTTCTCACCTAAACAAACCAGCACCAACTTATCATTTTTTACTCTTGCTGGCTTATCAGGGTAAATGTCCACTGAGTGTTAAGTAAGTGTATATGTGTACAAATACATCATATACCTATATATACAACACAAATCCCTCTGGGCTGGCCTATGATCCTCAGCTTAACCAGTGGCCATCCCTGGATCCTTGATTTCCCCAGCCACTGGTACCAGGGTACACTGAGGCTGAGCCCCAATTTCTGCTGCTGGTAAAGACTGACACCCCCTCGCAGACACATGCAAAAAAATATGCTGTGGATCCCTCTAGTAACTGTCCTTAGACACTCAGCCTACCCTGTAACTGGCTTGTAGATCCCCTAGTCTCCAGTTGCATCATGCGTGAAGAAACACACATGAAAATTGGTCTCTCAGCCAACCTCCAGAACTTGCAGTGTTCTCAGTGGTCCCTCCAGTAGTCACCTTACAAATCTCTGGACTGTATCTGGATTCCCAAGCCATTGGCCTCACTTATCACTGAATGTATCTTGATCTGTGTCAGTGATCATACACTGACACACTGGTGACAAAATCAAACAAAAATGCCAAAAAACTATTTTTTAAGAAAGAATTATCTTAAAAATAGGGAAAAAAAGTTAAAGCTGTCTATTGTCTCCATTTGCATAATTTATGAACATACACTGTCAGCAAATACTTACAGAAAACCCCAAGGAATGCCAGAAACATGTTTGCCGTGCTGTTCATGTAACTATTTTTATACTGTACTAAACATGGTATTAAGATTGGAGTGGAAGCAGGATGAGGGACAGCTAACAGTGAGGAAAACAGCTGAAATATTTTAATAGCAGAAATCTGGCTTGTCAATGGATATGAGGTTTTAGAAATCACGTGTCTTCTTGGCACAATATACCTCAACATATATGTGCTTTTAAGTGGTTTGTTTTTTCACCCTCTGCATTGGAGAGAACAGAAAAGGTAGGTGGGAAGGTGTAAAACATATTTCAGTGCAACATTTACAGCATAAACATACACTTTCAATAAAAAGCAGCAGTCTTTTTTTTTCCCCACTGCACCCTTCCTTTCTTTACTTCAAAAGTGCTAACATCATAACTGTTTTTAGAAAAGAAATGCAAAACTCAAGGCAATGAAACTGCCTTAGGAAAGGACAGCCTAAAAACAAACTGTTCCATAAATTATGGTCAGATTTAATCTTCAGCAGATCTGTATCTACACATACATGATACAGAGGCTTAAATCTAGTTAGATAATGGCTTAGTAGCTATTTACTAAATCTAAAATGTATAGCCATGTTCTTCCAAAGGAACATTTGATTTCAAGAGGTATTTATGCTATTAGCATTGTTAAACTGGGAAAGCGAAGTCTGTTTTCACATGGTACGTAGAAAAAATACCTTCTGATTTGTTCATGTGAAATACTGAATCTAAAAGTAGTCCATGTTTTCCTCTATATCTCTTAAAAATTTTTAAAGAAATTCTCTTTTGATAAACATGATCTGGTTTGTGCTTTTTTTTTTTTTTTTTTATAAAGTAAATCAAAAAGAGAATTAGAACTTCTAGAACTTGAGAGTGTTACAGTTAAACATTAGCTACTAAAATAACTAGGAATTTGCCAAACAATAATTTAAAAATAAATTTTTAGTTTTTGTGGTTCCATTGAGAAAGTTTTCTATGTGCTTTTCATTGCTTGATAGTTGAGAGACAAAGGAAGACTAATCTTCCAGGGAGTTCACACAAATTTAGCAAACAGCAGAAGGTGGGAGGAAGAGGTGAAAGATCTCTTATTCCCAAAGCCTTTGAAATAATAATTGTGAAAGTCAAATCATGCTGAAAACTATTTTGTCTTCTCACAGATATTTTGTCAACAGAGAAGAAGACCGTTATGTAGTTGTCTTAATCTGCATGATGCTAGTACTGTCACTATCAGCTCACAGCATGATTCTTTCCCTGGGGCAGGAACAGCATAGTTACTAAAGACTTTGATGCAGCAGACTGAGAACTCTCACCTAGATGGAGATCCTGATGAGCTAAGGAGCACGACAATGAGTTCTAGGCTTACTTGTGCTGTTTCCCTTGATCTTTATCTATTTACATGCCCTCAGTCTTAGAAGCTAATTCAGGAAAATACCATTTATCAGAGTGATGTGCCAAGTGGAGAAGTGGTCTGTTTCTGTCTTTCTCCAGTACAATCTGCAACTAGCTGTTTCATGAGGGTGTCCAAGAACCTTTGCACTACCAAAACAGTAGGAGAATTGCTTTCTAATTAATCTTTGAGGGTACATCTCCAACTTCTTCTATTTTGCCATTGATGTTGATATCTTTTTCCACTGAGAACAGTGCACAGAACTCCATTCAAGTTTAGGCAGATTGTGTTGAGAAATTAGAAGAAATATAAACAACAGTACTCAAACTTCATAGTCTTCGGTGGAAATCAAGTGATTCGATCCAGTCAGTCCAACAACAGATCAAATTTCAAAATCTGAGATTCAGACTCTTTTTTTCTGTTTTTGTTGTATGTACCCTGAAGACTGTATGACACATAACTATTCAGTTTTCTAGTCACCTTATCTGTCTGGTATCAGTTCCACACTTTATCATAGCCTTGTAAAAGTCTCTGGACTGTGATCTCAATTAACTGTTTCTTCATAGAAATGTAAAATCAAGGAATGGTTTGAGTTGAATGGAATCTTAGAAGATCAGCCAGTTCCAACCCCCTTCCAAAAATAGGGACACTCTCCACTAAATCAGGTTTCTCAAAGCTTTAGCTAGCCTGTCCTCGAACACTTGCAGGGATGGTGCATCCACAAGTTCTCTGAGCAATCTGTTCCAGCGCCTCACCACCTTCATAGTCAATAATTTCTCCCTTATGTCTAAATCTAATCTAAATCTACCCTTTTCTGTTTAACCTCTATTGTATCACTATACTCTGATAAAACAGATATCACATATCTTGTCACCTCTCTTTGCATACTGGAAGGCCACAGGAAGGTCTGCTTGGAGTCTTCTCTTCTCTAGACTAAACAATCACAACTTTCTCTGCTTGTCTTCATAGGAAGGCTGTTCCAGCTCTCTTATAATTTTTGTGACCCTCCTCTGGATCTACTCTAACAGGTCTATGTCTTTCTTGTTCTGGGAGCTGAAGAGCTGGATGCAGTGTTTCAGATGAAGTCTCGCAAAAATTGTGCAGAGGGGGAGAATGACCTTCAAGTGACTGGACACACTTCTTTCAATGCACACAATTAGTTTTCTGGGTTGCAAGCTCACGTTGCTGGCTTGTGATGAGCTTCTCATCCAGCAGTACCCAGAAGTCATTCTCTGTTGATCTGCGCTCTATTCACTCATTGCTTAGACCATACTGTTTCTGAGATTGCCCCAACCCAGATACAGGACCCTACACTGTACCTTGTTGAACTTCTTGAGATTTGTGTAGGCCTTCTCAATCGCAACAAGTTCCTTCTGAATGACATCTCTTTTCTCTAGTTAATCAAGTGCACCATTCAGCTTGGTGACATCCACAGTCATGCTGAGGATACACTCAACGCTAATATCCTTGTAACCAACACAAAAACAGTGTTGATTCCAGTATGGACCCTCATTGGTCCTTGTCATTGATCGCCACCTGGATATCGAGCCATTGGCTCGATGGTTTTTCTTTGAATGCAGCCATCCAGCCAATTTCTTATCCATCAAACAGTTCATTCATCGAATCCACATCTCTCCATTTTAGAGACAAGGATGCTGTGAAAAGCAGTATCAAAGGCTTTGCACACATCGATACAGGTGATATCAGTTGGTCTTCCTTTGTCCACCGATACTGTCACTCTGTTACAGAAAAGCAACAAATTAATCCAGAAGGATTTGTCCTTTCTGAAGCCACATTGGCTGTCTCCTCCCTATCTTCCATGTGCCTTAACATGGCATCCAGAAGGATCTGCTCCATGATCTTAGCAAGCACAGAGGTGAGGCTGATTGGTCTGTAGTTCCCTGGGTCTTCCTTTCTACCCTTTTTAAAAGTGAACGTGATGTTTCTGTTTTTCCAGACACTGGGAATTCCACCTGACTGCCACAACTTTTCAACTGTGTTGCATAGTGTCTTAGCTACTTCATCTGCTAGTTTCCTCAGGACCCTGGTATACATCTCATCCAGTCCCTTGGGCTTGTGCACATTCAGTTTCCTCGGATGGTCTCAAACCTTCTTTCATGGTGTGTGAAACTTCACCAGCTTCTGCTTAAAGGCTCTGTGGTTTTGGAGCTATGACAGGAGCAATTGCCTGTAAAAATTAAGGCAAAAAAGTTGTTGGGTACTTTAACCTCCATATCAGTTGTACCCTGTCTCACTTATCACTGGGAAGTACAATGTATTTATCTTATTTTGCTGACTCACATACCTGTTGAAATCATTCTTGTTATTCACTTTGCTATCCAAGTTTAGTCTAGCTATGCCTTGACTTTCCTGGTCCCATCCCTATAATCCTGAGCCATTTGCCTATAATCTTCAAGGTTGTATGCACCTGTCTCCATTGCATTTACATTTTGTGTTTTAGTATGTTTAAAAAGCCCTGACTCAGCTGTGCTGGTTTTCCTTGCCCAGTTTCCTGCATGTTGGAACTGAGAGCACTTGTGCCCTAAGGAAAAAGTCTTTAGATATCTCCCAGCTCTCTCTTCTTTTTTTTCCTTTATGCCTGAGGGTGGTTTCCCAGGAGGTCCCATTAACTACTCCCTTTAACAGTTGGAAGTTTGCTTTCCTGAGGTTTACCTTCCTGACAGCACAGCCATATCTCTCAAGATCATGAATTCTAATAGGGCATGATCACTGCAGCCTAGGTTACATCCAGACTTGTCCTCTCTGCTATATTTATCCATACTGATGAGCAACAGTTCCATTTACATACTATATACATGGGCATGTGCAGATTTATATGCAAAAGGAGTGGCAGTGGAAGAATGTAATTCATTGCATTTTCACTGCATCAGAATCCAGAATCTTCCTGCAAATTTACCAAGATGTTTCTTTTTGTTCTTGTTGTGGGGGAGGTATGAGTATAGAGGCAGGAGGCATAAAAAACAACCATTTGAAAACTCGTTTCTCATACCACGCATCTCAGACTACATGAAGTCCTCAAAACATTCAGCCAGTCTGCTACAACACTCTGCTATTTTTACAAATGAATCTGATCTTGAATATTTGCCACATTGCTCCTCAGTCTAAATCTGTTTAGTCTCTTCTTCTGTTTTAAAACATTCGTTCGATTTCTGGACTGACATATTCAGTAGGTTTGATACCTTTATACCTCCATGCTTATCTTTGCACCACATATGAACAATTCAGCACTGACCTTCTTTACCTTCCTTTGAGATGTCCAACAACTATTACACATTTTATTTCTAAATTCTATAATTCATTAAGGGCTTAAATACAATCTGTTTAGCAATAATAACTTAAAAAAAATCTCTGGAGGAAATGAACTTCAGATATTTTTACTGAATCTTCTGACTAAATCTATCTGTTACATTTACTGGAAGTAATGTTTTGAATTGCTTTATTGTAGACTGAAAAAAGAAGAGAGTGAAAACTCTCATAAAACGTGGAAAAGTATCGAGCTGGTGCTTTGCAGTTTCCACAGAAGGGGAATTTAGAAGATAGTGAGTTAAAAGAAAAAGGAGTAGATAATCAGCATTGAGATGGATGTCAGTGGCAGAGCAATTCTTCAGAATATGCTTCCACACCCTGACAGCACACAGAGCCTTTTGTAAATAGAACGTACTGCACAATCCCTCTTCCTCACTACACACAGACAAATTGTATGATTCATCTCAGCCAACCAGGACAATCGTTATGTTTTTCCATGAATAGGGTCCTTATTGAACAATCTTTCTGGATGAATTCAGCTAGTTTTGATGACTTTATTCTAACCTAGCAAACATCACTTTTATAAAGTCCTTCTATAAGTCTTAGCTGAAGTTATGTAATAATGAATCTAGATCTAGCAGCTAAGGGGACTGATCTTTACAGTTAGATCAGTAAGAGGGAGATGATGACGTATGTTTTGGTGGCTGCAATACAGTCCAAACAGCCAGCAAGCTATAGTACATAGTTTTATTCTGGCTTTGTCTGCTCTTCTTACCTGCACCTGCTGAAAGACTAATTGAGGTGCAATATGTGAAATTTTAGTACCCAGTGTGCACTATTCTTCTGTTCTGAAGTCACTGTGATATTATAAAATATTAACATATTAATTAAGAAACAATTAAGAAACAATTAATTAAGAAACATTCTTGTCACTGGAGATTTTCTGATTTGTTTCTGTTGTGTGGGTTGCACATATATACTGTCTTAAACATTTAAAAGCAAGCAATAAAGACAAAACTATGCTTTTTTTTTTTTTTGCTTTTTTTTTTACTGTTTTTTTTTAATATCCATCTTCACATGTATTTTCTTCTTACTTGCTAATCAGTCTTCTAAACAGAATTTTACATAGCCATATCCTATTCCAAGTTCCTAAAGAGAGTGAGTGAGTAAAAGAGGGCTAATTTTCCTGGCAGGTTTCACTGAGTTTCATGTATCTTTACACCCACATTCATATGACTCAGTTCATAGTCCATACAGTATCTTGAAAATGTTATTTTGAAGAAAACTTTCCTGAAAAATAATACAACAGCCATAGAATCTGAAGCACCGAGTTTAAGTATGTATGAAATCAAACATTGCCATATGAGCAGTTTTTTCAGTCCAGAAATTTTTTTCTGCCCATAGTGATGCTCACTGACACCATGGCATGAATTTCCCTGCAGCTATGTCTAGGATTCCAGAACAGACATACATGGTCAGAAATGAATGTTTTTCATCCTAAAGCGAAAGATTAGGGAATTCACAGTTTTCTACCAAGGTACCTCATGGTATCTAGGTGTCCTGGTGTACAACAGGTTGGTCATGAGCCAGCAGTGTGTCCTTGTGGTCAAGAAGGCCCATGGTATCCTGGGATGCATTAAAAAGAGCATGGCCAGCAGGTCAAGGGAGGTGATTCTCCCCCTCTGCTTTGCCCTGGTGGGGCCATATCTGGAGTGCTGAGTCCAGTTCTGGGCTGCTCAGATCAAGAAAGACAGGGAACTACCAGAGAGAGCCTAGCAGAGGGCTGCAAAGATTATGAGCAGGCTGAAACATCTCCATTATAAGGAAGGGCTGAGAACTGGGACTCTTCAGTTTGGAGAAGACTGAGAGGGGATCTTATCAATACTTATAAATATGTAAAGAGCAGGAGTCAAATGGGTGGAGCCAGGCTCTTTTCAGTGGTGCTCAGCAACAGGACAAGGGGCAGTGGACACAAACTGGAACGTAGGAAGTTCCATCCAAACATGAGGAAAAACTTCTTTACTTTGAGGGTAACAGAGCACTGGAACAGGTTGCCCAGAGAGGTTGTGCCATCTCCTTATCTGGAGAAATTCAGAACCCACTTGAACACTTTCCTCTGCAACTTACTGCAGGGAACCTGCTTTAGCAGGAGGTTGGACTAGCTGGTCTCCAGAGCCCTACAGTTTCATGATTCTATAATCCTTGGAAAGCTCCAATAAGATAAAATCACGAGTACACCTTTAGGTAGGAAGGATCAATTGTGCAATAAAGTGAACATATACCAGAAATTGATCTTCTAGAAGTTGGTTCTGCAAATAAGGGCATTTCTTCTCCAAATTCTTCCTCTCACACTACTTACATTTCTTTGCAGCCTTACTGCCACAGAAAAATCATTACAAATCTGCAGAAGTAGAAGACATTTTAGATTTCTTTCCGAGTATTCTTGCAAATAAGAGTGTCAGCTCCAGGCTGGAAGATCATGTTGTTGTTTCTGCCTACTCAAAACATTCTTGATTTTTTTCCAGAGGGGGGTTAGTTAAGGAGCAAGGGAATTCAGCAGTTATTTTAAAGAAACTAGTAACGGTTAGGATCATTTTGAAATTATTCTTTTAATTTAAGGACTGTGGTACCTTTCAGGAAATTCAGTAGTGTGGGCTGGGAATCTGCTGCTGCTGCCTATGCATTGCATTACCTACGCATAATGTCTCATAACTAATAAAATGGACCTCCCGAGGCCACTGAAAGTTTTTGCAAAGAAGGTGACCTGGATATTGGATAAATGTCAAGTGAAATAATTGAAATGCAATTCCACTTATCAATAACTATGTAACATATTTTGTTTGGTAAGAAAAATTGTCTTAGAAGATGCTTGTTATAAAAGAGAAGAGCTTTTTATATCTCTCAGTAAATCACTCCCTGTGTGTCACAACTGTTACTTTGCAATGTAGTAGAGTTGTGATGTTAAGTTTCACTCTAAATTGCAATGAGCTGAACACTGAATAATTTCTCTTTAAAAGTTGTCCACTGTCTTGGCTTCCGTGGTATACCTGGGAGTTTGGCTTAGTTATAGCTACATATTGTGAAGCAGGGATCACATCTGATCTGCCGGCTTTCTCCTTATTATAAAGTCACTAACAAGGAAGTATTCACCATGCTTTCTCTAGCTACAGAAAATATTATGTTGCTTGCTATTTCATAAAGTTTTTACCATGAACTTTTACCATGAATTTTTAAACTCTACTGCATTCAGTAAGTGAGCTGCTCTTTTTGTCTTATTAAGCATGTTTTTCCTTATATGCATTCGTCCCTTAAGGCATCTCAATTGTTCCCACATTAATGAAATTGATGTGATACTTTACCTAATCAGACAAGAGAGGAAAGAGAGAACACAATTATCTACTGTTTTTAATTTATATTTAACCTTAGCCTCTTTGGATTGCTGTCTGCAATGCAGTGTTATGCATTACATAGTAATCATAGGTCTTGTGCAAAAGCCAAGAATCTTAAATTTATTTTTAAAATATTGTGGAGATTTCTTTTTCCCAATACTTTTTACTATTTGCTTCCAACATATCACTAGATAGGAAGCTGTAAAAATAGCAATACAATCTTTTTTTCTGCCCAAATTTAGCTGGGATTTGTAGATGTTCAAAAGCTAAGAAGGAGCCACGGCTTTGATTGTTCTAACAACTGTAATCACAGAATGGCTTAGGTTGGAAAGGGATATCAGAGATTTTCTTGTTTCAAACCTATGCCGTGGGCAGGGTTGCCAACTGCTAGATCAAGCACTAGATCAGGTAGGCCAGGGCCCCATCCAAGCTAGTCTCGAACAACTTCAGGGTCAGGTTATCCACCACCTCTCTGGGCAACCTGTTACAACACCTCACTATCTTCTCAGTGAAAAACTTCCCCCTGATATGTAATCTAAATCCTCCCTGCTTTAGTTTAAAACCATTTTCCCTTGTCTTATCACTATCTACCAGCATCAAAAGTTTTTTTTTCCTCCTGTCTATAATCTCTCTTTAAATACTGGAAGTTCTCAATGAGGACATGCCCAGCTCCTTCAGCTTGCCTTCATAGGAGAGGTGCTCCAGCCCTCTGATGATCCTCGTGGCCCTTGTCTGGACCCACTCCAAAAGTTTCACATTTTTCCTGTGCTGGGGCCCCAGACTGAATGCAGTACTCAAGATGGGGCCCCACAAGGGCAGAGTAGAGGGGAACAATACTCTCTGTCACTCTGCTGGCCACCCATCTTTTAATGTAGCCCAGGATACTGTTGGCCTATGGGCTGCAAGCATACACTGCTGGCTCATGCTAAGTCTTTCATCCACCTGGACCTGTTAAGTCCAAGTGTTCTTCTCCCAGTCTGTAATTTCTTCTCCCAGTTTGTAAAGATAAGTCTGTAATGCTCATATTCATTCTTTTCGGACAAATAGAGAACACGTATATAAAACCAGTACATTGAAAAATATCCAGAATGAACTGGCCAGCATATGCATGGAAAATTTAAGAGCACAGTTGGTACACATTGGTTTGACACTGCATCTCCTAAAATATTTCTTTGCATGTATTAGGCACAACAGATCTGTTTACATCCTCTTCCTAAGGGTATGAGTGAAACATACATGTATCAATCTAATTCTGGAAGAAGTACCTAGAAGAGAGATTTCTGATGCTTGTTCCCCCTTCTCAAAGAAAGGATTTTAAAGAAGACACAGAGCAGAATCAAGTGTTCCTGGCATACTGCTTAACCATTGGAAATATTTTCATTATGATTATGAGTCACAGGTCTAATCAAGACTTAATTTCTAGACTGAAAATAAAATTCCATGTAAGACTTGGGAAGGAAAAACATTTGTAAATGCTGTTAGAAAAAGTGACTTCCAGCTTCTTGATTGATCTAAGACAGGTCCACAGGATTAAGAAAACACAAAATGCCTCAGAGAGACATGAAGACATTTTGCTACATTTAGAAACGTTTACATTTTTTTCTTATCATTGATTTACATAAGATTTCATCTGAGGAATATAACTGAAGTTCCAGAAAGTTATACAGCTGCCAAGTCAAGTCAGCATGCTTGAATAGGAGTTCTTTCACAGGGTGCTTATGGCAGCACTCCAGCAGAGAAACTCAAGAAACAGTACTCAGAAAGAAATCAAATCTCTGCCTGTCAAGGGGGAGTTGATTGACTGGACTCACTGGATTAGCTCTTTAACCAAAACAGCCAGCAGATCATCATTTAAGTACCAAGAGGAAGTAACTGCAAGTCTCCAAGAAGAGAAGATGCAAAGCAGGAACAAAGGTCTGAAATATGGTGGTCTTTGAAGCTTTAAGCAACCTTGGGGCCTTGCACAATATTTAGAGCAATCTTATCTAAACCATTTACAGTTACTTTCACACAAATTTGGGATCAGTTCAGAAAGGGAATAATAAATTACCAAATGAGGCATATCTAGGTAATACACTAAACTGATGTTTTAGGTTTCTCCTGTGTGACCTGCACAACCTTTCAGGATGAATAAAATGCTTAGTCAGAAAAATATCCATCTTGTGAAAGAATTCCAAGGTTGAGACCATTGCAATACAAAGATAAGGATCAAATTGCTTAGATAGTGTTTAATCTAAGTCAGACTGATCATACCAGTGAGTTATGAACAACACAGCATTGGTTCTGACAAATGAGACATTAAAACAGATACAAAATTCTTGTTATACAAGGGTAAAACACGTCCCTTAAGGCATCTCAATTTCAAAACATATCAATCAGAAGGTGAATGATTGACAAATCTGGAAGATACAAAATTGTATATCTATAGATATTAGGCTGAAGTAAAAGCAAGTAGAAAGAAAAATTGTTCAAGGCCTTCTAAAAATAGACAGAAGCGGCATCACATTCGCAGACTCTAGGATTCATGGGGGAGATCAACCACTATGATGTCTTCTGGAGACTAAAAAAAAAAAACACACCCATAAATGATGAAGCAGTCCAGGCTGGGTAGTGCTGACAATAGCTTCCTAATCCAATTGACAAAGAAGCCAACAAGGAGAAGTGCTCTGCTGGACCAACAAGAAGGGACTCACTGATAGTGGAATCAAACAGAATCACAGAATGCCTTAGGCTAGAAGCAACCTTAAAGATCATCCAGTTCCACCCCATTCCTGTCATGGGCAAAGTTGCCACCCACCTGATCAGGCTGCCCAGAGCCCCATCCAATCTGGCCTTGAATGCCCCCAGAGATGGAGAACCCACAGCATCTCTGGGCAACCTGTTCCAATACCTTGCCATGTGAAGGTCAAAGCCACCCTTGGCTGCTGTGTTCAGGAAGTGGTGAAATTCAGGACCCAAAGAGGGGGGAATAGGACTCTTGTGGTTTCAAGTGTGACAGGACCCTTTCCCCCCTTTTTAGGGAGAAGGAAAGAAAAGCAATCCAATTAAGATACAGAGAGAGAAGAAATTATTACAAATGGTAAAAGAATGTAAGATAATAATAAGAAAGAGAGTTAAAATTAGTAACTCAAATGGGAGAGAGAGGAAGGCTATACTGTACTGCTCGCTGTGCTGCCAACACCTGGAAGGACTTCACCTCTATTACCCAGAATCAGAGATCATGTCTGGAACAGTAGAGGCTCTTGGGAATAATAGTTCTTCTTGAAGAGTTGGAACTCTTATGAAACTGCTAGGACCACAGAACCAGGAAGTACAGCTCCACAGTGCACCGTGCCTCTGCACCCAGTGACCTGCTGCATGGTATCATGATATGGAATATTGACAAAAGCAAGACAATCACAAAAAGTAGTTTTGGACTTCTAAAAAGTAAACTTTGGCTTCTTCAAATATATATTTGAAAGAGTCACACAAGATAAGTCTTGGAAATGAATCTGGTGAGCAATATCAAAGGTAACAAGAAAGGCAGAAAGAAGTGTATAGATGATGAAAGGAAGACTAGGAAAAATGTGAGGCCACTGCTGAATAAGATAGTGACACACAATGCTAAGGTTCTTCATCTTGATCTTTTCTAGCAAGAGTAGCCTTCAGGAATCCCAGGTCCCAGACACAAGGCAGAAGAGCTGAAGAAAAGGAGATGCAGGTTGGATGGGGCCTTGGGCAGCCTGGTACAGTATTAAATGGGGAGGTTGGTGGCCCTGCCTGTGGCAGGGGGGTTGGAGATTCATGACCCTTGAGGTCCCTTCCAACCCAGGCCATTCTGTGATTCTGTGGTGCAAGAGGAATAGATCAGGGAATACCACACATGTGCCCTGAAAGGATTTTGCCACACATGCTGAGGAAGCTGGCTGATCTCATTGCAAGGCTGCTCTCAGTAATCCTTGATTCATCATGGCAATCAGGAGTGCTTGAGACCTGCAGAAAAGTAAATGTCACTCTTATTTTCAGGAAGAGCAAGAAGGAGGAGCTGGGAAACTGAAGGCTGGTCAGTCTCATCCTCAATCCCTCAGAAGCTGATACAGCAGCTAGTCATGGAGACTTTTTTCCAGGCACCTAGATGTCAAGAGTGTGATTCTGAGTAGGCAGCATGGATTCACTGAGGGGAAGTTGGAAGATAGAGCAACCTGGGAAGTTTCTGTCTTGAAGTAACAGGTTTGGTAGATGAGGAGGGGGCAGTGGATGTTTTCTCCCCTGCCTTCACAGGGACTTTTTCAACTGTCTTCTGTAAGTACTTCAGAGAAGATGGAGCCAGGTGTTCTCAAGGTATCATGAGATGAAACAAGAGGCAGCTGGCACAAACAGAAACACAAGAGTTTAATCCTGAACATTAGGAAAAAACTCCTTACTATGAGGGCAACTGAACACTGCCACAGGCTGTGCAGAGAGGTTGTGGTCTCCCTCTGTGAAGATATTCAAAATAAATCCAGCATGAAAATGACCACATCCCTACTAGGTGATGTTTTTTGAGTGGGGTTCTATTTAAAACTGGAGATAGAAATGCTGAGAGGTAATAAATTAGGAGACAGGAGAAGGAGGAGACCAAAAAAGGAAAAAAAAAAAGAAAAGATTTTATAGATTACTGTGTCTGTATGACTGGAAATAGAATCCAGAAACTTTCAGCTGAGTGCTGACATTTGCATTGCGATGAACACAAGCTTCTTCTGCTTTTATCACTGTATTTTTTTACATGGAAAAGTATACAAGGTTTACATAGACTGTCTCCGATGATGTGGCAGATTGTTTAGCCACTCTTAGGGTGAATTTTTAGCAATGTTACTGAAAAATCATGGACTTAAATTCTGTTTACCTAAGGCTGGAAAGAAAGCCATTCTGATACAGAAAAAAGGAGCACAAAAGCAAAAAGTGATCTTCTGTCATTAAGCCAAAAGAGATTCTCTCATATGACTTCACATCTTAGAAATTTTGCAGATGTTGTGGCAGGAATAACACTGAATTCACATGAAGGTGGGCAGCAACACAAGTTAAGTGTAGTAGGTGGGTGCGTTCAAACCATTTCATTCCTTGCTTACACTAATGACTGCATAACATAATGAGTTGTGGTATGAGTTTCTTTATGTAACTTTCCAAAGTATACACAATGCCTTCATGTACCTTGTTATTACTTCTGCCTCTGGTCTGTGCATACAGTGACAAGAGTATGTTAATGTGGGAGAACAAATGTTCTTGAAGCTACCCCTCTGCCATTACTTAAACAAAGACTTTGTTTTGCTTTTAAAGGACAGAACTTCTGAATGGAAGTTTGTTTCTACCTTTCTCCTGTCCTTGAATAAACCTGAAAAACACAGCAGTGTAGTCCTCTTTTAGAGGTACCAAGAATTTGAGCATTGCAACTGTGCAGAAATGGCCAGGAACACTTAAAAGGGTGAATGCTACTATTAGAGTTACTGCTGTGTAGAAAGAGGAGTATAAATGAAGACGCAGAGGGAAAGCAAGTCCTTTTAGCTAGGTTAAGAATTGCTTTACCATCCTAGTACTCCGCTGAACTGGGAATGTTTAAATTGGTCTCTGTTTGGAAAAGAGTTAAAGAGGGAAAAGGAAAACCCTGAGAATGAGTTTTGAACTTCAGTTCTGAAGTCCTCAAACTTTAAATTCAAATCAAATTTTTGGAATAATTACACTGTGCAGTTTGTTACAAGGTACAGAAAAGCTGATGGCAGCTGAGACCTTGACCTAAAGTTTAAACATTGGGGTTCTTTGGACTTCTTGAATTAAATCTACCACCTCTGTTTTCTCTATTTGCAATTAACAAAGGAGCACTCAGTGTCAGATAAGTTCGCTTTCATTCTTAATTGTGAATTATTTCAATGCCATGATAGTTTTTGGTCTGCATGTATTCATACTCTTCAACGTATTAATCATTTACATTATTGCTTTTTAAAAAAATCTGTACAAAGACAATATTATCTCTAGTAATAGACATCCAACACGATCAAAGACAACTTAAGGTTTGTAGCTTGAGAGTTTTATAAGGGTATTGCAAGGTGTGGGTGTTCCTATCATAAACTACCTGAAATCTTCTCTTTTCATACTTTCCCCTTATTACATCAAGCATGAATAATAGCATACTGCAGACAGCCATGCAAGCTGTAGCTGAAAGCAGTTCAAATGCTGCAAACGGTGAGCTTTCCTTTTTGTTTTCTATCAGCCTATTCATATAAGCATTATTTTACTGTTTAAATTTATAAGAAGGAAATGCCACACTTGCAGTGGCCGCAACATTTTTTTTTGAAGTTTGAGAGTAGAGCCATTACACTCTGCAAAAATATTTTCCACATATTGGCTGTGTGCATTTTGCTAAAAGCATTGCCTAAATATAAGTAAATTAAGAACATTCTTTCAAAAAATAAAACTTTCAAGAGAAACTCATAAAATTTGAATGTATTTTTAAAGAGCAGATCTAGAGTTTGTAGGCAGCAGGGGTAAAAGAATAAACAAGCCAGTTTAATCATAGTCCTGGAATGAGCTTCACTACTTCAATGTATTTTTCTCCTATATGAATAGGATCCATGTAGATTTTTAATCTCCTTTACTAGAACTTTCAAAACTGAGTCATTTTCAGTTATGCTATATGATGTATTTTTCAAATGAGTCTGGGCTACTCAAGAAATCTATATTCGCCTTTAAAACAACTTGTTCTTAAGCATTACTTCATGTTTTCTTTGTAAGCTACTCATCTGATCTTGAACAATCTTGAGATGACAAATACCTGAGCTTTTTAGTGTTTTTCTTTTTTCCAACATAGAACTGTAAATAAAACTAGACAACTACATTATTAACACCTGATGAGTACTTGCAAATAGTTTCTGCCCAGAGAGGTTTTGGATGCCCTGTCCCTGGAGGTGTTCAAGACCAGGTTGGATTGAGTCCCAGGCAGCCTGGTCTAGTATTTGATTTGGAGGTTGGTGACCCTGCCTGCAGCAGGGGGGTTGGAGCTTGGGGTCCCTTCCAACCCAAGCCATTCTATGATTCAGAAAGACAGTCTGAACTTTGTAGTATAAGTTACTTAATGGAAGTACATGATGCTCAGTAAGCACAACTTAACAACAAAACTAATATTGAAATCAACTCCCTGCTCATTGGCTGTCACCAGTACTGCATGTCCTTCTTCCCAAGAGCTGCACATTGCTAGTTTGAAACTGCTGGCAAAATGTCTGTTCTCCCATTCCCTTTGAACTACACTACTTCCTTGGTAAATGTTCTGCAGAAAATTTGTGGAGCTCAGAGTGTGGGTCCTTATAATTAGGATGATTTTACAGCACTGCTGACAGAACTGTACCTGCACTTTTTCAAGATGATCCCACTCATCTCTGAAATAAGTAGATTAATTGAAGCTGTTAAATTCAAGTGCATGTCAGAAACTTAATTCATCTGTCCTGATATGCATGACTACTTGTTCTGGTAAAAAGGCTGAAAAAAAAATTAGTCCTATAGCCTTGTGACATTTATTACAGCTAAATATATACTTTACCTCATGGAGGTCGTTCCTTCAGATGTCACTTATTACCCATAACGGAGCAACTGTCCACCAGGAGTTTATTTTCAGAAGTAAATTGAAAAAAGGTTTAAGTTACAGTTCTTTCCGGCTGTCACAAAGTATAGGCTGCAACATAAATTATTTAGGAATAGCAGAGAATCAAAGTTGTTTTGCTTGGTATCTCTGAGTGATACCTATGCTTGGTATCTCATTTCAATGGATTGATCATTTTCTTCATTTCAGCAAGAGGTGATAAAATAGGCAATAAGTGGTCAAGGAATTTGCAATTGCTAATTAATTTTTAAAGCATCTTTTCAATAACAAGAAGAGATCTCATTTAGTGTGTGTGGGAGATGGAGAGGCCAGCTCGGCCTTGTCGAATGTCGACTTGCTGATAATGAGGCTCTGGAAAGGAGACAGAAGGTCTGAATAAACAGGAGTGTTTTGTACCTAGCCATAAGATAAACTCTCTGCTGATTATGAAGACTTGTTATGGAATTTGCTTGCTTTCTAGCCAATGGATTGTTAGTGGAAATAAACAGAATATGCATGTTAGAATATAAAAGGCTTGTGTTAGAAAGTAGATGTATAGAGACATACATCATGATCGTGATCATTACGGCAATAAAGAAATCTTCCTGGCAAGAGAACTCTGTGTTGTGTTGCTAACTCGCGACAATTGGTTCCCGAACAGGGACCACAAACAGGGACTTGACCAGAGACTTGGCCTAACTTGAAGACTGACCGGTCCAGAACGCTTTGAGATAAATGTGGCAGGCGTTGAGGAAAACGCAGAGCGCACTAAGTGCGTTGAAAAAAACGCGGCAGACGTTGAGAAAAATGTGGAAAGTCCGTACAGGGGAGTGTTGAGATAAACGCGGCAGTCTGAGGATTCATCACCCCTTCGATTCAATTGCCTCTCGCTGGATGAAGGTAAGTGTGCGCACTATGGGGAACAAAACGAACTCGGAACAGAGAAATCTCCTAGTTACCTATCTACACTTAAACGACGGGAGATGTCAGTATCCTCCCCTGAGGCTCCTCTACAGCAAATGCTTGCATGGGCCACTAGGAAGGATCCCTCCATCACCAGTCAAACAGTTTACAACCCAGAGACTCGGGAAGGGATCAGGGTGAAATCGTGGGACGCATCCACTAAAGGTGATAAGATGGCATCCGGGTTGCATGAAACCTGGAGGAAAAGTTTTGAAGCTTTAAAAAGTCATGCGGGCTCATTGTCAGTCACCCCCAGTCCGCTCAAGAATGAAGGAGCTGCAGGCTCCTCCTCAGATTCACTCCCTGTGCCAGCAACTCCCTCGTTACCACCACCTTGGGGGGGGGCTTGCTGCCTCCCCTCCTGAGGGCCTCAAAAATCCCTTTGATCCTGGTGGTGGACCAGTGGCCCCTATTCCAAGAAAAATTGCTGCAGTTAAATATCCTTGTTCAAGAACAACTCACAGCCAGACATATAGTGCCAACTACAAGCCCATGGAATTCCCCTGTGTTTCTGATCAAAAAATGATCAGGGAAATGGAGACTCACGATCTCAGAAAGATTAATGCCATTACTGAAGATATGGGCTCTTCACAACCAGGGCTGCCTCCCCCCACTATGCTTCAACAATCGTGGCCGCTTATAGTAACAGACTTAAAAGACTGTTTTTTTAACATCCCACTGTGCTCTGATGATGCACCATATTTTGCATTTTCGGTTCCCTCTACTAACAATGGGGAACCCCGTCGTCAATACCATTGGACTGTGTTACCTCAGGGCATGAAGAACAGCCCGATAATTTGTCAACAATTTGTTGCTGGTGTTTTATCTCCTGTATGCCAAGGGCTTCCTGATGTCTGCATATACCACTACATGGACGATATCCTGGTCACCGAACCAACAGAGATGATGGTGACTGAAGTTATGTCAGTGATCATAACAGCAGCAACTCAGGCAGGATTGCAGATTGCCCAGGACAAAATCCAGAAGACACCATCTTGGCTATATCTGGGCTGGAGGATTTCGCAGACTCGAATCCAGCCTCAGACTCTAACTTTGGGTACAAAAGTTAGCACTTTAAATGACCTCAAATGTTATTAGGTGCCATAAATTAGGTGCGACCCCTAGTGGGAATTTCTACAGAAGATCTTCACCCCCTCTTCCGATTACTGGAAGGAGATCCGGACTTATCATCACTGCGACGTTTGACACCAGCAACAACAGCGCTACATACTGCCATCTCGAAAATGACCCAGCAACTGTTATGGAACCATTGGGTTTGGTTAAAATGGATTACTGTTTGTATTTTAACTATAGTGGAAAGAATAAATCATTAATTCAGTGTATTAATTCTAGTTTAGCTGCTTATAGAAATCACTCTGCTTGGTGTAATTAAGCCTGGGAGTGTGGATACAGAATGTGTTAAAAATAGGGTTAGTCTGTCTTACTGCTTTCCTCTGTGTTTTAGTTTGCATTCCTTGCTTATTACAGTGTGTTCAGAAGATGATACAAAATGTTTTAAATCACGCTTTTTTTCTTTAGTAAAGAAGGCAGAGATGTGAGAGATGGAGAGGCCAGCTCGGCCTTGTCGAATGTCGACTCGCTGATAATGAGGCTCTGGAAAGGAGACAGAAGGTCTGAATAAACAGGAGTGTTTTGTACCTAGCCATAAGATAAACTCTCTGCTGATTATGAAGACTTGTTATGGAATTTGCTTGCTTTCTAGCCAATGGATTGTTAGTGGAAATACACGGAATATGCATGTTAGAATATAAAAGGCTTGTGTTAGAAAGTAGATGTATAGAGACATACATCATGATCGTGATCATTACGGCAATAAAGAAATCTTCCTGGCAAGAGAACTCTGTGTTGTGTTGCTAACTCACGACAAGTATGTTATGAATTATTATGAATGAATTTTAAAGGTATTCATATTGATCTTGATTATACAGTGAAAACTGTGAAGAACTATATAAAACTAGTATTGCATCCACACTCCCTTTCCATTCACATACGATGTAGTATACAAAAAAAATCCTTAGTAATTATATAATGAAACTATTTTCTAGGTATGTACAACAACTGAAATTTAGGAATAACTCAATTCAGGTTGTACTTAGTATGTTGAATTCAGAACTGCAAAATTATTAATAATTCTTATGGTCAATTCAGATGAACTCATTTCAAACTTTAAGATAACAAATCTACATTACAGTCTATATGCAAATGAAATGTTTATGAATCAATAAGGCAAATGAGGTAAGAGTGAAGCAATTCTAATACATTTTTTCTCCCCATGAGGCCTTATTACATAGCATTCAAATGTTTTCTAAGTTACAGAGAGTCATCACATTTTCGTTCTCACTTCTTTATGAAGAAACATTTTAATCTCTTGTAAAAAACTGAAAAACTTCATTCTATTCTTAACTGAATTTAAGTAGGTGTATTTTATATAAGTGATGTTATTTTTGGAGAGCTGCAAATATAAAGGCTTAGATCCAGCTTTCATTGAACCTAGTGGAAGAACTTCAGTTGATTAAATGCCCTTGGATTTTATCCAATGAGCACTTTGATTTAATTGGACAACTCCTTGATGTAAGTGCATTACCTACTTAACTACTCATGCTATGAGCGTTTCCATGATCTGGCCCTTAGAAGTGGACATCTGAGAGACAAGAACCACTTTCACGGTACAATTACCTAAAAATCTCACAAAAATAAGAATTTTGAAAGTTCTGCAAAAATAGGAATATTTTTAATACTATTGGTTTCTGTGAAATATCAATATATTTAGTATTACATGTCATTTCAAGCCAAGCTTCCATGGGGTTGAAAAAAACGAAATATATATGCACAATGAAGAGTAAATCTTATCATAGAATCATAGAATGGCCTGAGTTGAAATGGATCACAATGATCATCTAGTTTCAAACCCCCTGCTATGTGCATGGATGCCAACCACTAGAATAGGCTGCCCAGAGCCACATCCAGCCTGGCCTTGAATGCCTTCAGGGATGGGGCATCCACAACCTCCTTGGGCAATGTTGCCTTGGAAGATATGGGTGCCAAGTTAAGGAGTAACAAGATGAAGTGAGCAATTCATACAGCAACAAAAAAAAAAATGAAAGGGAGATAGTTAGGATCTTCTCTCTGATACACAACTTGAAGAGCTCTGGACCCTCCAAGGGCAGTATCCACCTCTATTATTAAAGTACAAACTCTGAAGAAGGAGAAGGATGGAAATTGATGACTTCTGACATGAAGAGGAAGGCTTCTGCCCCTAAGATCTTACAGTGACAAAATAGGTTCCATGGCCTCACATTTAAAGACTAGCCAGATGTGGAGGAATGGCTGAAGGAGCAAGGCAGCCATGACTCGCTGTACGAGCAAAATCTCTGTGGCAGCACAGAAGGCATCATGCTGGAAAAATACTGTGAGAACAGGATAGTGGAGGAGTGCAGATAAGGGTCACTGTGGCCTTGAAGCTAGAAGCAGATGCAAGACAGGGAATTAGTGCTTGCATATGCTGGAATGTATGCACCCCCCCCCCCCGTGCTGTAAATATGAGTAGTTGATGTAGCAATGAGCATTAGTAACCAATCTGATTAATGTCAATAAGATATGTAGCCAATCGGGCAATGCCAAGTATACTTTATTCCTTATAAAAGGATTGCTCTGTTTAGAATAAAGTGAAGCTTTTACCACTCATATTGAGTTTGTCATACTTCCCCGCGCGCTGGACACCCATCCCTGTTGACTCCGCGGCAGCCAGATATTTCTTCAAGCAAAATAACTAGGCTACCAGCCATGCCAGACCACAAGGAAGAAGTAACTATTGATCATAATGGGAGACTTCCTGCTATGGGAGACAAGGACATTCTTCTGTCAGTCTTGCATATCAAGTAGAGAGATTTACTGCCTGCAAGTCACTTGGGTCCTGGATATTCTGGAGGAAGGGCTGAAGCTCACATGATCTTCTGACTTATACTCTCTGCTCTTCTTCAGTGTGGGCACAAATAAGAACGAGAAGGAGTACATAGATAATGCAGGTCAATAGCTGCCAGTGGAGCTGGTTTTGAAGACAGCATTTTAATTGCTATAAGCATGAGAACCTATTTGCAGATATGTTTCTTTGAGATGGATGGTGTCTACCTCATTAAGCAGGGCACAGTTATTTTTACCAATAGAATGACTAATCTGGTAAGGGTTGCTTTAAAATGTTAGTGATAAGGATGGAGTGATGAACAGGTTCAACAGCAAGAGGACTGAAGGAATGTGATGATAAAGGATTACAAAACCAAAGGAACCAGGGCTTTAGCAGGGCCACCTCCAACGCTGATATGTAAGCCTACAAGGTACCATTATGGAAAAATCTCCAAAAATGCTGGGGTGCCTATAAAATTGCTCTGAACTAATTCTTGCACCATGGGGAATAAACACAACAAGTTAATGATGTATACGTAGCTGCAGAGCATGATCACGCTGGGCAAAAAGTAGTTCTGGACTTCAAAGAGCCAACTTGGTTTTTCAAATATTTTCATGGAAGAGTCATAGAATCACAGAATGACTTGGGTTGGAAGGGACCTCAAGGATCATCAAGCTCCAACCCCCCTGCGATAGGCAGGGCTGCCAACCATGTCCCATGTGATAAGATCCTGGAGGCAAGAGGGTTCCAAAAAAGCTGGTTAATATTCAGGGATTCCTTCCTCTAAGCCCAAGAGAGGTCTATTCAAATGATTAGAAAGTTAGTAAAAAGTGCTGGAGGACTGTATGGAAAGAAAAGGAGCTCCTGACTGAACTCTAACACAAAAGTGAAGCAGGGGAAGATCAACTAGAAGGAATACAGAAACAGTGTCCAAACACACAGGGATGACATTAGGAAAGGCAAAGCCCAACTGGAACTGAATCTGATGAGAGTTGACAAAAGCATGAAGAAGGGCTTCCTAATCCTTGTAGGTGATGAAAGGAAGATTAGGAAAAATGTAGACCTACTACTGAAGAGATAGGTGGCCTGATGACAACACAGAAAAGACTAAGGTATTGAATGCCTTTTTCATCTTCATTTTTTTCTAGCAAGAGTAGCCTTCAGGAATCCCAGGTCCCAGACACAAGGCAGAAGAGCTGAAGAAAAGGAGATGTACCACTGGTGGAAGAGAAATAGGTCAGGGAATACCACACATATGCCCTGACAGGATTTTGCCACACATGCTGAGGAAGCTGGCTGATCTCATTGCAAGGCTGCTCTCAGTAATCCTTGATTCATCATGGCAATCAGGAGAAATGCTTGAGACCCACAGAAAAGTAAATGTCACTCTTATAAAGGCTGGTCAGCCTCATCCTCAATCCCTCAGAAGCTGATACAGCAGCTAGTCATGGAGACTTTTTTCCAGGCACCTAGAGGTCAAGAGGGTGATTCTGAGTAGTCAGCATGGATTCACTGAGGGGAAGTTGGAAGATAGAGCAACCTGGGAAGTTTCTGTCCTGAAGCAACAGGTTTGGTAGATGAGGAGGGGGCAGTGGATGTTTTCTCCCCTGCCTTCACAGGGACTTTTTCAACTGTCTTCTGTAAGTACTGATGAAGTATTGCCTGGATGAACAGCAGGGGTCGCTGAAAATTATCTGAATGGCTGGGCACAGAGAGTGGTGCTCAATAGCACAAAGTTTACTTTCAAGGTAGTTAACTAGTGGTGTGAGCCAGGTGTCAATACTGAATCTAATCTTTTATAGCATCATTAGTGATCTGGATGATAGGGCAGAGAGAAAGTACTATCAGCAAGTCTGCTAACACAAAATCTTGAGGTGTAGCCAATACACTAGAGGGTTATGCTACCACACAGAGTGATCTGGACAATCTGGAGAAATGAGTTGAATGGGAGCATGATGAAGTTTAAGAAAAGACTGGGCAATGCTTTGTGCCTGGGCTGCAACAACCCGAGTCATCATTACATGCTGGAGTCTGATCGGCTGCCAGAAAGTAACATGAGCATTCTGATAAATGCTATGCTGAACATGAGTTAGCAGTGTGACCTTGCCACAAAGAGGAGTAACAGTATCCTGGACAGCATTAGGCAAAGTACGTAGCAGCAGATAAAAGTTATTCTTCTTCCCCTCTGCTCGATGAACAGTGAGGGACAGTGAAATCTGTATGAATAGATGGGCACAGAAAGTGGTGATCAGTGGCACAAAATCTAGTTGCAGGCTGATTCTGTTCTTCACTAATGATCTGGATGATAGGGCAGAGTGTACCTTCCGCAAGCTTGCTGATGAAACCAAAAAATGTGGGGTTTCTCATAGGTCACAAGGCTATGCTTCCACAAGAGAAACCTGGAAAACTTGTGAAATCGCCTGAAAGGAACCTGATGAAGGAGGAAAAGTGCAAAGTCCTGGACCTGGAGAAGTGGGCCCATGAGAACCTAACGAGCTTCAACAAGGCCGAGTGCAAGGTGCTGCACTTGGGCCAGGGCAATCCCAGGTATTCATAAAAACTGGGAGAAGAACCCCTTGAGAGCAGCCCTGTGGAGAAGGACTGGACTGGAACAGATTGCCCAAGGAGGTTGTGGATGCCCCATCCCTGAAGGCATTCAAGGCCAGGCTGGATGTGGCTCTGGGCAGCCTGGTCTAGTGGTTGGCGATCCTGCCCGTGTCAGAGGGGTTGAAACTAGATGATCATTGTGCTCCTTTTCAACCCAGGCCATTCAATGATTCTATGATTCAATTTGTATATCACGATGGCCATAATTTTCTTCATTGGTTTAAAAAACTGAATAAAATTCCCAGAAATGCTGGAAACAGCTGAAAGTCCTTCGTTATTCTGTCATGATCAAAATCATGGAAAATCAAAGTAATCATCTATTATTCTTGCTGCTGTAGTTCTTACAATTTCTGCAAGGCACAATCAGGTAAGTAACTACCTTATGACCTTCTTTAGGCAACTACTCATTTTTGAGATTAGTATAAATTATTTTGTGTTTTCTATGGATGCATTACACATGCTCTTTCACTTTTTATACTCTTATTGCACTTAGAAGGAATAATAGCTTCTTTTCATGATAGATGAGCATTAGTTAAGGAAACACAAATGGTTACTGAAGAAAATAATCAGCAAATGTGACCTTTAACAAATTACCAAATAATCACAGAATTATGGAATGGCTTGGTCCAGAGTTGACCTTAAAGATCACTTGGTTTCAGCTCCTCTTCTGTGGGCAGGGTTGCCACCCACCAGACCAGGCTGCTCAGGGCCCCATCCAGCCTGGCCTTGAACACTTTCAGGGATGGGACATCCACAGCTTCTCTGGGCAGCCTGTGCCAGTGCCTTACTGCCTTCTGGGTAAAGAATTTCTCCTTGACATTTAATCTAGATCTCCCTTTCTGCTACTCCTCCTTGTCCTATCACTATAGGACTGTATAAATGTTGTTTTCCCACTTCTTGAAAAAATTAACCCAAGGGCTTGAAGAAAAGCAGAGTACAGTGCCTTCTGGTCACTTTCTACCTGTTTGCTGGAAGGGTCCAAGGATCATCTCTGAGTATGGTATTTTAACTCACTCTGAGAAGAAAAATGTTTCACAGTAGACTGTGATCTTCTTAGCATTGTCTCTTGGATGACACTACTAAATCTTACTAGTTCTGCGTTCTCTAGAAATTAATTCGTTCATCGTTTTCTCCCTTGAAAAATGAAGGAATTAAAAGTGTAAGTGTCTGTGCACATCAGTCCTAGGGCTGATACTTCCAAAGCCCATAAATCACAGGTCTTCTCTAAACTTTACGGAACCTAAATACAATATTTAGTTTATAGGTTTAAATTTAAAGTAATTCTTAAATGGTAAAAAAATGCTAATAATATAACAAGTAGAAAGACTTTATTGACTCAAGTTTCCTTGGATATGTGCATGTACTGAGCTTCAAGTTATTTTATGTGAGACTGTAATGAATTTTAGAAGTTTGATATTATTATACTTTCTTTCTTTCACGTTCTGACAGCGAAGTAAAACCATTCTACAACATGGTTAAGCACTTGTTGTGGGATAAATGTTAACTCTTCAGGATTATTTACAATTTATATATTGAATAGGTTTTCCTCATGGTTTCATTGTTCTTCTTCATGCTTCCATCACTAATTTGTTTCCTTCCATATCTTGACTTTAATTGTCCTTTTCATATCTTCTCATACGCTTCTTTCCAAATTCCCAAAGTCACATAATTATTTCCTGTTGTATTTAATCCATATTCCCATCTATTTCTCAAGCTCCTTTCCTCTGTTTTTATTTTGCTTTCTTCCCACTTCCTTTTCTCTTTCTCATTCTCTCAGTAAACCTGAACTCCTTTTTCATAGTGCTGAAGGGCTTTTCTGAGATTTCAGGACAGAGTTTAGAGTCATAGGACTCCATATAGGACAGATAATGCTGTTTGGAGAATCTGTGCATGCTTTCTCAAGAGGCAGGCTTTAAAATATTACATAAATTATTCCTTCATTATATAGCTGATTTGTACATCTTGTCAGTGCCATTACCAGCATGATGACAAAACGCAGCAACAGTTTTTGTTCTCAGATTCAGCTGCATCTCCTGTAGATTTTGAGTTCTTTGCCCTGTGATAAAAACAAATTTCAAATAAAATGCCATTTCTATTGCAATGCCCTTCTAAAAAAGAGGCCACATTGAAATTCATGAACTTCAAGAAGTCAGAAACACGAGAAATAAGAAGACATAATTATGAACTGGAATTTCTGGTTTTGCATACAGAAATATTCGTCTTTACTTCCAGGTTACATTTTTGTCACCTTACCCATTTATTCCCATCACTTGACAAATCGCTAGGTCAGTTTTGCTTATTAAAATCAGACTGCCACCGCTCTGGAATCTTCATTAGTGACAGCTAAAAATGAGAAAACAGATTAAGTAAATTAAGTGACTTTCTCAGGTAATCACAATTAGTAGAACAACAAACAAACCAATGGTAGAATAGTTACAATTTGAAAGGGATATGCAGAGGTTTGTTCACATGCACACAGAGACAAATCTGTAGGGCTGAACTGAGTAAACGGGATACAGCAGGTAGGTTAATTTTGAAATGGGCAATTTATTTTGAAATTGTTTGTCAGAAATGAATTGATTCAGAATACTAAAAAATGGCACAAGCATCTGTTGAAAATTATCATAGAATTTTATCACAGAATGGCCTGGGTTGAAAAGGAGCACAATGATCATCTAGTTTCAACCCCTCTGACATGGGCAGGGTCGCCAGCCACTAGACCAGGCTGCCCAGAGCCACATCCAGCCTGGCCTTGAATGCCTTCAGGGATGGGGCATCCACAACCTCCTTGGGCAATCTGTTCCAGTGTGTCACCACCCTCTGTGTGAAAAACTTCTTCCTAATATCTAACCTAAACCTCCCCCATCTTAGTTTAAAACCATTCCCCCTTGTCCTATCACTATCAACCCATGTAAACGGTCATTCCCCCTCTGTTTATACGTTCCTTTCAAATACTGGAAGGCCACAATGAGGTCTCCCCGGAGCCTTCTCTTCTCCAAGCTAAACAAGCCCAGTTCCCTCAACCTTTCTTCGCAGGAGAGGTGCTCCAGCCCTCTTGCCATCTTAGTGGCCCCATCTGGACCTGTTCCAAGAGCTCCATGTCTTTCTTGTGCTGAGGGCCCCAGACCTCAGACCAGAGTATTCCAAATGGGGCCACACAAGAGCCTCCCTCTTCCTGCTGGCCACTCCTCTTTTAATGCGTCCCAGAATGTAGTTGGCCTTCCAAGTTGGCTGTAAGTGCACACTGCTGGCTCATGTCCAGCTTCTTGTCCACCCCAAGTCCTTCTCCACAGGGCTGCTCTCAAGGGGTTCTTCTCCCAGTTTTTATGAATACCTGGGATTGCCCTGGCCCAAGTGCAGCACCTTGCACTCGGCCTTGTTGAAGCTCGTTAGGTTCTCATGGGCCCACTTCTCCAGCCTGTCCAGGTCCCTCTGGAAGGCTTCCCTTCCCTCCAGTGTATCGACTGCACCACTCAGATTGGTGTCATCTGCAACCTTGTTGAGGGAGCACTCAATTCCATTGTCTGTGTCATTGATAAAGATGTTGAAGAGCACTGGTCCCAAGACTGACCCTTGGGGGATACCACTTGTGACCCGCCTCTACCCAGATTTAGCATCACTGATCACAACCCTTTGGCTGTTACCAGCCAACCAGTTCTTAATCCATCGAACTGTCCATCCTTCACATGCATCCTTCTCTCCAATTTAGAGAGAAGGATGTGGTGAGGGACCATGTCAAAGGCTTTGTGGAAGTCCAGGTAGATGACGTCCATTGACCTTCCCCTGTCCACTGATGATGTTGCTTGACCTTAGAAAGCCACCAAATTGGTCAGGCAGGATCTGCCCTTGGTGGCTGCTAGCTGTTGATCTTCCCAGGCACAGAGGTGAGGCTCACCGGCCTGTATTTCCCCCCGGTCATCCTTTCTCTCTTTCTTAAAAATGGGAGTAAAATTCTTCCAATACATTAATTTATTATATATTTTATAGGAGAGAATATTTTTATACTTATATTTGGTTTTGAGCTCTGTAAAAGATTATGATTCTGGTACAAAATATCCAAAAATTTCTCTGCTGCTTCTCCTAATCTTGAAAAAAAGACTTTTTTAATTGGTGACTTATAAGTTTTAGCAAGACAATAGCCCCTCATATAAGTAACAATACCTTCAGTTTCATTCTCTCTAAATACTTTTCTATCTAGTGAGATGCCATTCATATGTTGCTGTATTTTTCTATCACATACAAGTCTTCATTTTCACAAAGTTTCCTAGGAACTGACATTCTAAGTACTTCAAAAACAGAATAATGACAACCCATCTATATTTTAAGTTACAGCCAAGAGTCACAGTAGAAATTCTGTTTGGCAGGGAAGTTAAGTTTCAAAATAAAAAATGTCACAATAAATTGCCTCATAGTTATTTTCCTGTCAGAATGACAAATTATGTATGTCAGATAAACAAGAGAGTTGTCTCTTCTCTTCGATTTAGTGCTACTTGCTAGATGTTACAATGATTGGTACCATAGCAGTTTGAGTGAAAGCATTGTTCTAGCTGTCTCTCTTTATGCTGTCCCATTTGTTTCTTCTTAAACTAGACCAGTGTGTCATCCTGGCTCCTATTGTGCACTGGAAAATTTCTTTTGGAATTTGATTGGCCTGAGAGACTATCAGCGTGTGTGCCAAAAGGGATCCTTTCTTGAAAAGGATATTTGAGACTCTTACTGGGTAGCCATACAGTAGATGGTGTTTGCTGCAGTAAATCTCCATGTCAAGCTCCATGGGAGCTGGCAGAGCTGACAAAGGTCCACTTTTCTGTGTAAAATAAGTAATACAATGCTACTCATGTTTCTGTCATTACCCTGACCTGACACTATTTAGGTTTTTTCAGGATAGGATAATACACAGGAATTGGAGCCACAAATCCGTAAAAGGAGCATGCAGTAGTATGTAGTAAATGAGAAATCTTGCCTATTCCATGTGCACATGTGAGATGTATGAAATCTGTATGGAAGACATTAAACAAAGTTACTTGTTCATGTGAACCATAAAACTAGATACAGCAGGAAGGAGCATGTTCTTCAGATGCCAAAACACCTCATTTTGGTTTTGATTATAGCATGATCCCTTAGTCTTTCACAATAATATGAAAAGGTGCTTCTAGATTGCCAAGAAAATTGCTATTTGCTTCTCTTGAAGTCTTTCCTCTTCAGGAGCTTGTTGGTGAGCATTGTGCTTATATGGACAGGCCTGTGGCAACCACTCCATTGGTGACCCAGCACAAACAGGAGATGGGGTTGCAAGCTCTTTGTCTCTTTTCCATGACCAGATGGACATCTTTCAATCTTCCTTCCATGATGTGCCATAAAGAGAAAGGACTGGAAAAGAATGTTTTATTTTAGGCAGAGCAATGCCACCCAGCCTTTTACACAAGGAGACAGCAGGTATGGAAATGATGTGGTTATCATGATATTGCCATATGTAGTGATAATCCGGTCTCTTGAAAAACAAGACAGTGATTCAAAAGGAAATATCTCCCAGGAGCTAGTAAAACACAGCTAGGTCTCCTCATGAAATGAAGAGAAATGGACACAAGTTGAGCCAGGGTAGGTTTAGGTTGGATATCAGGAAAAACTTCTTTACAGAAAGGATTGTTAAGCACCAGAATAGGCTTCCCAGGGTGGTGGCTGAGTCACCATTCCTAGATGTGTTTAAAAACCATTTAGATGTGATGCTCAGGGACGTGTTTTAGAGGAGGGTTGTTAGAGGTAGGGTAATATGGTCAGATTGAGGTTGGACTTGGTGATCTTTAAGATCTTTTTCAACCTGAGCAACTCTATGATTCTATGACAGCTTCTGCTAGAAAATAACCCCCTATGTCAGGCCGATTTAAGCAGGAGGGGGCACACCGAATTAGTTCTAGTCAGTAATTCTTCAAAGAGTTAAATTAATAAGCATCTAATTGGAGCATGGTCCTTATCTTCTTTCATGTCTGAAACACTACTATTTTCTTGCTGATTACCTGAGAAACTTTATTTCAAGAACAGTTGAGAAAAAGCCAAAAATCATGATTTGATAAATCTGCTATGAAAGAAAGCAATATTTTAGGCATTGACTTCATGAGGAAGGAGAACAACAACCTATCCAGTTAAGTGCCATGACATTAACAAATAGGGAGCTGAAATTACTCACATGTCCATGCAAGTGGCAGATAATAACGGACTAAGCAGTGGTGAATTTAGTGCTTCATAATGTCTACAATTTACAATCGTTTAATTCAATCATTTCTGCATATTAAGCTTTGTTTTTCAGACTGGCAGGGCCTTATCCCTTTGACTTTTTATGTGGAATAAACAACAAAACTTTTTTTCTCTCACACCAGACCTCGAAAACTAAAGCCTGTAGACACAATTCAAAACCCATTAAAGGCAATTTTCCCTCTTAACCACCAAGTTTAGAGAGAAATATCCAGTACAGGAGAACAAGAATTACACTGACAGGACTATCTGATCCCAATCAGCTCTGACAGAGGCCTTTTCACTGGAACCTCACTGTTACTGTTGCAGACAAACCTGACGGTGCCATTGGGCTTACCCTGGTATGCTCCTGTTTGGTATGATTGTTTTGCTACAGTTTTGTCCAGTCTGATCTGAGAATTTTGGCATGTGAAGTAGGTGTATTTTAACATAACTTGAGAGCAAAAGCCAACATAGTAGAGAAAACCTGTGATGATTAATCAAGTGGTATAGGTATGGTTCAGCGAGTGCTGTGAGGGAGCACAGCAGCGGCAGCCCTGTGTTTACTCACAGCCACCAGCATATTAAGATATAGAAAGTGACTTCTACAGATCAGAGACGTTAGGAGCCAAAAATATACCAAAATGCTTCTGCAGTGCAGTAAAGTGACTTTTGCCTTTGGGTTAAACCAAGGAGATTTAAAAATAATTCTCAACACCTACTGTAACTGGGTCCCGGATGCTACAGCATCTGGGAAAAGATGCTTGCAACCCCATCTCCACCACACTGTTTGTGCTGGGTCACCAATGGAGTGGTTGCCACAGGCCTGTCCATATAAGCACAGTGCTCACCAACAAGCTCCTGAAGAGGAAAGACTTCAAGAGAAGCAAATAGCAATTTTCCTGGCAATCTAGAAGCACATTTTCATATTATTATCATCACTGCATTTTCTCAGTAAATTACTTGGCCACCATCTCTCTCTCACTGGCTGCTCCAACCAGTCTAAAGGCTCTCCTTAGCTCAGATTACTCGGGCTGTCCCTTTCCATAAGGGCTGGTTTAAATAGCTTGGATCCTGCCATACTCGCTCTCTTGTCAAGCAGTTCAGATGAGATTTGTCATCACCTCCACTCTGCTGTCTCATGAATAATGAAGCAGTGAAATAAGGGGCTGTAATCAGGGTATTAACAATCTGAACATAAGCAGCATAACATATTGAGGTGCATGCTTCTCCCAAGAGCTTGGAAATCTGCTGGAAATTTGGGGATTCCGTTGCGTGCACAGATTTTTTAAAAAGGTTTCTTTTTCTTCTGGCAGCCAACCTGCTGCAGGGAATATACAGCAGCTGTTCAATACACAGGTTAACACATCTAACCCATACAAGTTTTTGATGTTGATTTTGTAGTAGGAAAGGAATAAAAGTCCCTGATTTGCTTATCAGCTTTGAAGATGAAGGACTGTTGCATTGTACAGGTATTGTTTTTCTGACATATTCTCAGTCCAATTAGAAGTTTCCAAGATCTAACTGCTGTTCTCCGATACCTCAGGGTCACACTGCAAGTAGCCAGGGAGGAAAAGCTGCTCTGTACTTCTCAGTCAGATGACGGAAAATAGAAGAAAGGAAATCTCCTATGGAAAAACATTAGTTGTGTCTAGAAGTAGGAGCTCCTCATTTCCATTTCAGTTGCAGCAATCTCAGCTACACTATGTGTGGAAACCAGGAGTCAGTAAAGGACTCTGTACTGTCTTTCTATCCACCTACTCACAGGAATGAGGTTGAGATTGTCTGACAATGCAAACAACAGCCTAATTCCTTTCCTTGAATTTACATGTTTTCTCCTGAAGTGGGTCAAAGCAGCCTTGAATATTAGTAAGAGTTGGCCTGGTATGGCTCCCTACAGTAGCTCATTAAATGCTCAGCATTTTCTCTACAGTATGTTCATAACTGAGAATCAGAAGGAGGAGGTCATTGGCAAACTATCTGTACAACATAAAAGACTTCTTAAAAGTCCAATGAAAAAAGCTTTTCTCCTCATTGTTGTGTGCAGTGAGACTTTGCATACAAGAAGAAACCTTAATCTGGTTTCAATAACTCATCTGCATACCTTTTCCCACAGTTTCTAGGGAAATTAAATCAGCTTATGCTATTAGAATAGTGATGCAGATTCAAAATATAAATATCATGTTATTGAAAAGAGAGACAAATTGGCCTAAGTAATCTTGTTTTCAAAATGACTTTAGCATAACTTTTAAATCCTAACTCTCAGGGAAACTGGCACACTGATAGGTGATATCATACCTGCAGGAAAATGCATTGATTGATGACAATCTGTGTATGTTCCTGTCTTTCCAGGCCTTGAAGAGCTTTGCTTGTTTCACAAACACACCATTTCAGACTGATTGGATGTCCAAAGAGAGCTGCATGTTATTGTGCTTTCAGACTTGACACTGATTGACTGAAAAAGTCAGGAATAAGCTATCAGATGCAGCACTTACCACTGCAGTATCCACAACTGCCAGGAACTGAAATACTCTGAGGCCAGATGATGTCAGTGACAGTGAAGAGGTTTGGAAAAGAAGGATTCTGTGGGGGAAGGCAAATTAAGTGGCAAGGATATTTTAGCTGTGTTTTCCTAGTTCAGAGAGAATTGGGTCCGCTGCTTTGTCTGGATACAACAGATATTTTGTTTATTGGCCATATAGTAGCAGCTCAGTAGAATAAATGCAACATGAAGCTACAGAGTGACAATGCATGAAAGCTAATAGGAGTAATAAATTCTTTTTTTCATGGCCCAAGATAATCTGCATTTCCACAAGCAAAANAGATATTAGTAAATGTAAATGCTGGGATGCAGTAAATGTAAGAGGGCTGCAATAAATTCAGATACTACCTACTGTAGGGAACAAACGTGCTGGGTTGTGGCTTTTTACTTTCTTAAACGAATGTTGAATCTCTGCAGCCTGTGTAAGATTTAAAATCTTAAATCTTAAATAACTAGCTCACTATTAATATGACAGTAGCTGAATACTAAGTCAAAACTAGTCCAGAAAGTTTGCATAATCCACCACCCCAAAATTTGGTCGCCTTCCTTGTGCTTCATAATTTAAGTGTGCCTAACTCAAGAATAAAACAGATAAATATTCTATGTTAAAAAACAGTTTAAACTTAAAATGCTTATGTTTGACCTCTATTTTGTAGCAGTGATCACTTTGTTTATATAAATTTAAACAAGATTTTAGTGTGTCTAACAGACTGTAAGACTGAAGGAATAGTCAGTCTATACATTGCCAAATGAAATGCTCTTCCTCAAAACAGATGAATGCTCTATGTCTTCAACTGTGAAACAGCGATGTTAAGACTATTAGTATTATCAAAATAGCTGGGCAGATCTAAGTTACAAAGCAATAACTGGAGTGAAAAGAGAGCACCATTTCATACTAGAAAAAACACTGCACAAATGATTTATGGGAACTCTCTCATGAATTTTAGCTGCTTTCCATAAAAAATAAATCTTGGAGTTTTATGGACTACACTGCTCATAGATTTTTTTAAACTAATTCTTATTAGAAAAGTATTCCATTCTTAGAAGCAGACCTCCCAAATTTTCTCAAATAATGAGTATTTTTTGGTGGTTTGACTATAGAAGTAGTCTCTTACTTCCACTTGTCTAGTTTGTAAAAACAACAAAAACAACCCCAAATTACACTTTTTTTCCTTCCAGGAGCAAAGAGACTTTAATCAGACAATAAAACTATTGGAAAAAAAATTCACTTCTTATAAATTCATATTTTAAAATATGAATTTTTTAAAGCTGTATGTCTCAAAAGTATGCTGGACAGTTTGTTTTTCTAATTCTCAGTTTTCTCTAAGTTCCCTGTAATTTTGATTTCTGTTAGAAAAATGTTTGTGAGAAAATTAAATTGTCAGCGTGAACTAAGGTGATCCTCCTATTTAAAGTCATACATACACACTCCAGGGAATACAGAGGTGGAGAATCTTGTTTGTTAAAATAGGATTGATCTAAAATAAGAATCATCAATTTTCTTTAATGCTGTTCTGACATATCGGCTTTCTGTTGCTGACATGCCAGTTCTGAAAACAGTCACATGGCTTTTGTCATTTAATTGAATGATCCTGAAGTTTCTTTTGTCACTTATCTTTGCTATCTTAATAGTCACTAACCGTATGCAAAATCAGAGCTTATATAGCAGCAATGATACTGATGATATACTGAAATACTTAATCAGATTAAAGAATTTTATTACAAGCTGATGTAAGTGGAAAAGTCTTGTGAGGGCTGTTTCAATTCTCTTTCATATGGTGATTCAAAATGTTGGAAGTTAGCTAAATTCAACAGAGAATTTAAATGAGATTAATTAGAAGAAAAGACTCTTGAATTGACTTTGCAATTCCTTGGAGTCCCTTAATTTATCATTCTAAGAGATAGTTTATCTCCCAATGAAATTGTGGCTAATAGGGAAATGGTGGAATGGAGTAAACACTGTAATCTCTTGTGGTCGTCTTTGTGATGAATCTGCTCATCTTCCAGATCACTTTCTTGAGCTCTGTGCAGCCCTGCAATGTAGCTCTAAGCCTAAAAAAAAATAACCAGCCAACTCATTTGAGAGTTTGAGAACATGCACATGGTCATTTGTTTCGTTTGTCTGTCTGTACACTCATAAATTCTATGGGTTGTTTCCTTACAGCCTTACTCAAACTGCAACTTTATGATATCTCTGCTAAAGAGCAGGGAGGGAGAGGGAGGGTAGAAACTAGTGACAGTGTAGTCATTTTTCTTTCTTAACTGTCTGGATGGTGTATCTCATCCTGGTAAAGCTGGGGGATAAAATGAGGTTCTGGAAAGTCTTTCTCCCTGTGTAAAGAGACAGGGATCTCATGGAGTTTAATTTCCTTTGCAGCTCTAAGTGACAATCAGCTGCTGGACTCATGGGGACAGACAGTGTTGGCTGGTTTCCTAATAGCTGTGTACAGCTAACACTTGGAAGGACCTGTTTCCCTCCAGCTCACATCTGTAAGTCTTCACAAAGTACTGCAAAGATACAGCATAACTGAAGTCCTCAGTCTGGGCAAACATACCGGCCTGATGTATCCGGTATGATGATTTTAACAGATTTTTGTCTGCATGTGGCAGTAGTTTTGGAATTCANCACACTGCTGGCTCATGTTCAGCCGAGCATCAATCAATACCCCCAGGTCCATTTCCTCTACACAGTCTTCCAGCCAGTCTGCCCCAAGCCTGTAGAGTTGCCTGGGGTTGTAGTGGCCAAAGTGCAGGACCCGGCATTTGGTCTTGTTGAACCTCATCCCATTGGCTTCAGCCCAGCTATCCAGCCTGTTCAGATCCATCTGAACGGATCAGATCCGTAGGGCCTCGCTACCCCCAGGCAGATCGACACTTCCAGCCAACTTGGTTGTCATCTGCAAGCTTACTGAGGGTGCACTCAATGCCCTCATCCAGGTCATCAATAAAGATATTGAAGAGGACAGGCCCCAGCATCGACCCCTTGGGGACACCAGTCGCCAGCTGGAGTTAACTCCATTCACCACCACTCTCCGGGCCCGGCTCTTCAGCCAGTTCCTTACCCAGCCAACAGTGTACCTGTCCAAGCCATAGGCTGCCAGATTCTGCAGGAGAATACTGTGGGAGACAGTGTCAAAGGCTTTGCTGAAGTCTAGGTAGACTACATCAACAGCCTTTCCCTTGTCTACCAGACAGGTCACTAGATTATAGAAGGGTATCAAGTTGGTCAAGCAGGACCTGCCCTTTGTGAACCCATGCTGGCTAGGCCTGATCCCCTGGTTATCCTGCACAGGCCGTGTGATCTGCCTTAGACAATCTGCTCCATAATCTTCCCTGACACCGAGGTCAGGCTAACAGGCCTGTAGTTCCCCGGGTCCTCCTTACAACCCTTCTTGTAGATGGGAGTCACGCTGGCAAGCCTCCAGTCTTCTGGTACTTCACCAGTCAACAAGGAGCGCTGATACATGATGGAAAGTGGCTCGGCTATCACCTCCGCCAGTTCCCTCAGCACTCTCGGGTGAATCTCATCTGGCCCCATGGACTTGTGGCAGTCCAGTTGGAGTAGTAGGTCTCTGACTGTGTCCTCCTGAATCATGGGGAGTTTTGTCTGCTCTGCAGCCGAGAATACCGGGTCACAGAGTGGAGTACCCTGAGGATAACTGACCTGACTTTTAAAGACAGACATAAAAAAGACATTCAGAACCTCTGCCTTCTCCTTATCCTCAGTGACCACATTCCCAGCCTCATGCAGTATAGAATGGAGATTCTCCTTGGTCCTCCTCTTACTGTTGATACATTCGTAAAAGAGTTTCTTGTTCCTTTTTACCCCAGTGGCAGGTCGAGTTCAAGCAGGGCTTTTGCCTTTCTTATTTTCTCTCTTAACAACTTCTCTGTATTCTTTCTGGGTTGCCCGTCCCTTCTTCTACAGGAGGTAGATTCTCTTTTTCTCCTGGAGCTTCAAGAATAGCTCCCTATTCATCCACGCCGGCCTTCTTCCGCACCGGTTCATTTTGCGGCTCAGGGGGACAGCCTGCTCCTGCGCCTTTAAGACTTCCTTCTTGAAGAGCGACCAGCCATCTTGGACTCTTTTACTCTCTAAGACTGAATCCCAGGGGACTCCCCCTATTAGTCTTCTGAACAATTGAAAGTCCACCCTCCGAAAGTCCAAGGTAGCAGTTTTGCTGTTCCCCCTCCTGGCTCCACCAAGAATTGAGAACTCTACCATTTCATGGTCACTCTGCCCAAGACAGTCCCCAGCCTTCACATCTCCCACCAGACCTTCTCTGTTTGTGAACAGCAAGTCTAGCGGGGCAGCTCCTCTCGTAGGCTCTCTCACCAGCTGCATCAGAAAGTTATCCTCCATATACTCCAGAAACCTCCTAGACTGCTTCTTCTGCACGATGTTATATTCCCAGCATATGTCGGGGAAGTTGAAGTCTCCCATGAGGACAAGGGCTGGCGATTGTGCAGCTTCTGCCAGCTGCTTGTAGAACACCTCACCTGTCTCTTCATCCTGGTACAGCGGTCTATAACAGATGCCCACTAGGATGTCTGCCGTGTCAACACTTCCCCTGATCTCTACCCATGGGGATTCAACCTTATCATCCCCAGCCACAAGCTCAGTAACATCAAAGCACTCTCTAACATACAGAGCCACACCGCCACCCCTTCTTCCTTGCCTATCCTTCCTGAAGAGCTTGTTGCCATTCATTGCAGCACTCCAGCCATGGGAGCAGTCCCACCATGTTTCCGTAATGGCAACTAGGTCATAGCTTGCCTGCCGCACCATGGCTTCCAACTCTTCTTGTTTGTTGCCCATGCTGCGTGCACTGGTGTAGATGCACTTCAGCTGAGCCTTTCGCCTCACCCCTAATCGCATTTCCACTCCCCAAGGCTCATCTCTAGCGGGTCTGGTTTTATCCCCTTCCCCCTTTATATCTAGTTTAAAGCCCTCTCTACAAGTCCTGCCAGCTCCTGGGCAAGGATCTGTTTCCCCCTTTGAGACAGGTGATACCCATTGGCAGACCTCAGGCCAGGTGCCGAGTAGACCGCCTCACGATCAAAGAACCCAAAATTCTTGTGTTTGCACCAGACTCTCAGCCATGTTTTTATAAGATGGGTTTTCCTGGTCGTCTCAGTGTCTGCTGTAGGAATACAGGCAAACACTACTTGTATGCCTGCTCCATCAACTAACATCCCCAGTCCCCTATAATCATTTTTTATAGTCCTCAGGCTTCTGTCATTGACCTCATCACTGCAGGCCTGAACTATCAATAAAGGATAATAATCAGAGGGGCGGATCAAACTGGGAAGTTTTCTAGAATTATCCCTGACCTGGGCCCCAGGGATGCAGCACACCTCCCTATGGGTAAGGTCAAGCCGACATTCTGGGCCCTCTGTTCCTTTCAGAAGGGAGTCACCTATGACTATCACCTTCCTTTCTTTTCTGGAGGAGGCAGTCTTCAAGCGTGGAGCTGACCGCCTCACCTTAGACAAGCTTGGAGGCAGTCCTCCCACCTCATCCTCACCTCAGCCTCCAGTTTCAGGACTTCAAACCTATTACATAGAGGTATCTGGGGAACCAAGGTAGGTTGGGATGGGGATTGCCTATGTCACCGAGCTGGGACCTGCTGCCATTCCTCCTCTCCTCTCAAGTTGGCTCTCTCTGCTCAACTATGGCAAGGGAGAGGGTCCACTATGGTTTGGGGGTGTCTTTCTCTCAGAGAGTCACTCGACCAGTCAATCTCCTGCTTGCACTCTCTGGTGGTTCTTAATCTCTCTACCTCCTCCCTAAGTTCCACCACCAGGCTGAGCAGCTCATCCAGCTGCTCAGACCTCACACAGGTGGTGTCCTTCTTATCCTCCCTTGGCAGCAGCGGACTCAGGCACTCCCTGCAGCCAGAAACCTGAACTGCCACACTTCTGGGCAAGCCCTCTGTCTGGGTCACCACAGTCTTCTTGGGGGAAGCCTGCTGTCTGGTAGAGACTATGTTTGAACCTTGGTCTCAGGGTCTGTCAGTAGGAGAGCTGGTTCCCTGAGCAAAGACAAAAGCACTTACGTGCGCAAGACCCACCTCCCACACCTGCTGCTGTAGTACTGTATGGACAGTGTGGGCTGTGCTCACACTCTGACTTCTCTCCCTGCTGTCAGTGGACAGTAACACCCTTTTCTCACCTAGCACATTATGTGGGCAGAAGCCCCCGTACCAAAGGCTGCTTTTAGCCTCGCAGCAAAGGGTCAAGCTCAAGAGATTAAGAGTGGGCAGTGCCAGCTCCACCCCTGCTGGCTCAGCAGCCCACCCACAAGCTGCCAGCTCCCCTGCCCTGGCACAGTGCTTTTGCTGGCTTCAAAAAAGCCCTAAAAAGAGCTTTTTGGTTGGCCTTTGTCACGGTTTTGTGATTTTGGTTTTTCAGTATTCCACATCATAACATCATGTAGTGCATTGGGAGTTAAAGTGTTAACACTCTAATCCGGCTACCTGCCCCTACANAAAAAAAGATAGCTACAACTGTACTCTAAAATTCTTACATAACTGTATTTTATGACATGCTTTACAAAAATGTCTACACAGTTTTGATGCTGTATCTCTGAAATCAGTCAAAACATACCATTTTGAAATCCAAGGCTTTGAGTGCAGTTAACACATTCAAACAAATCTTCCTTTTCTTCTTGCATCCTGTAGCTGCTACTGGAATGCATAGAATTCCCCTGGGGTACAGGAGGGTGTATGATCTATTCAGATGATTTGAAAAAATAGTCAGATATTTGGAGCTAATGATTAAAGGATCTTGTGGTAGGGTAGTACATAAATAAAGGTAGGTAAACTAAAATAGGCTGGTTTTGGAAAGGACAGAAATGTACCAGCATTGGTATCTGTAACTAACCTGGCATGGGCTGCTGGAAAACGCAGTTACCAGATTTGTGTGCTGCCTTTTACAGGCAAATAATCTAGATTAAGAGATGAGTTTTGGCACTGTCAAGCTGACTTTTGGGGTAATACTGGTTATTTAGTTGCACCTGAAGTGAGGCTGGCAGGCACTGCTGTTTGAACAGACTCAGACTGTTAATCATCACAGATTAACAAGCCTGCATTACAGGCTTGGTCCTAGAAAGTTTCCTGCTGTGGGACAGAAGTGACATACAGTAATCTGTACTGCATTTGCCTGAAAGATCTGTGTGGCTAAGCCAAGTGCTCAGGCAGAACTGGTTGTCTATGAGCACATCTACAGCATGCCAGTCCTAGAAAAGTCCTCATTCCTTGGGATTTCAGCTTTCCTCTGGAAGACAAGTAAGTGCTGTAACTGCATTTTCACCTCAGAATTTTCTTTGTGCTCCCTTGTGTTTTCTTGTGTTGATGGATGTCTCTATGTTATACTTCCTGTATATTTTACCAAACACACCCTATGAATAGGTCACTCTATGTTAACAAAAAATTCTTCCCCTCCAGTCTGGCAGGTCACTATCACAATATTAAAATACTAACCTCCACCACAAAGCAAAGATCAACTAAAGCAAATGCACAGCTGTGCTTCACCCTTCTTCCATAGCTACAGAATCTATATGGAGAACATCAGCTTTGCTTCTTCCCTTACCAAGACTTAAAGAAAAAAAAAAAAGAAGATTCATTTGAATTCCTGTTTTAGTTATGTTTCCCATTATTTCAGCATGTCCAACCGCTCTTTCTGTAACAATATTAGGTTATAAAATACGTCCCCTGCAAAATCTTATGCTTCTCCAAATAACAGTGCTATGTGTTTCCTAAATTACCTAGAGGCACAAAATATTGGTATGTCATTCTCTGCTTTCCTGAGTGCATAATTTTTTATCCTACAGTGCTGTTCTTCATGATGCTTTGTGAATTAGCTAAACAAGTGAATATTGTTTCCAATTTGCCAGTTCCAGCAGTTTGGTAGCCTAGTAAAATAAGTCAGTTGGAACAACACATCAGTTACAGAAACATAAAATGCTCAGCACAGGGATGAGTGTACCATGAACTGAGACAGAGACCCACAAGATCTTCTCAATGCAGTGGATTTTGAATGTTTCTTTTCTAACCCGATGTGCAGTTTCCTCAACCTGTTGGCACTAATATCCTGGGTATGCATGTGAAGAAATAGAGTGTGCTTTTTGTTCTTGCGGACAAGCATAGCTAATAGCATACATTCAAGAGAGTGGCCATCTGTGATGAGTTTCTTGCTGGCTACCAGTAGAAACGACAGAACTGTTCCTAGCCTCCTTGGGTAAAGAGTGCTAGGAATATTGCCAACCAGTTTAACTATTAAGAAAAAGGAGAGAATCACAGAATCACCAAATCACCAAGGTTGGAAAAGACTCACAGGATCACCCAGTCCAACCATCCACCAGTCACAAATAGTTCTCACTAAACCATGTCCCTCAACACAACATCCAAATGTTCTTTGAACACCTCCAGGGTCGGTGACTCCACCACCTCCCTGGGCAGCCCATTCCAGTGCCTGACCACTCTTTCAGAGAAGTAGTATTTCCTAACGTCCAGCCTGAATCTCCCCTGGCGCAACTTGAAGCCATTCCCTCTAGTCCTNAGAAAGAAAGAAAGAAACAGAAGCAAGGTTTTAGGTGATGTACTGTGACCTTATTCAAGGGCTTTTGAATATCAGGCTTGTTAATATGTGTAAGGTCATCATGCAAATTAGGAGCAGAAATCTTAAGTGGCTAGTGATTGTTATACAGCCATCTAATGGAAGATTGTGTGCTCTAGACACAGAAAGGAATAGAAAGAGTATTACTACTCAGCTTATTAGTTATATAGCTATAGTTTATTAGAAGATATGTTTTAAGCAGCCCAGAAATTTGGTCTATTTAATTCTTGTCGTGCAGATTTACCTGCTTGCTCCTGTGTCAGTGCCTGCACAACATTAACAAAGCAAGTTCAATTATTATGCAACTCAGATTAGTTATGCTCAGTGTATATCTAAGCCAGTTCTAGACACAGGTCACTGCAATTTGCAACTTCTAATTTGTATCAGTACTGTCTCTTACTGACGTGATGTTCAGCACTAACTCCAATTTTACCAAGCTATTGCAATTATCCTTATAATCTGTTAATTACTTGAATGCAAGTAAAAGAAAAATCTTAAAGAAAAACAAATCTGTCAATATACGTAATTTAACAGTTAATACTGTTAATCTAGAGACTTTTCTAGTTTAACTTAATCCAGTGCATTACGTTTGGAAAAATGCAAATGTTTTGCAATACATAATATACTGACTTATTAGGCTCAGAAGAGCTGTAGATCCACTCATTCTATACTGCATGACCTGTAAGAAACATTGGAATTATTGAAAAGTGGTATAAAACTACTACTGAAATATACTGTGGTTTAGAATTTTCTCAGAAAAATTTTCCTTTTGAAAATATGATTGTGAGGAGAAACGTATCCATAGCATTTCAAAGGCTATTATTTGATTAGTTTGTATAGCTGGCTATGGGGGACCACAGGAATCACTGGGAATGCATGCAAATTTATCTGGCAATTTATCCTTTGGTACTGGGCTATCCACAGCTGGATTACTCAAAAATGACAATTAACCTGCCTCTTCAGTACTTTATCATGGCTCTTCCAAAATCCTAGTAGACAAAATATACACAGAAAAATAAGTAGACAGCCAAAAACTGTGTGTGAAAAATGAATTTATATATAAAGCAGTATTAGCAGGAAGGAACCAGGAGATTCTTCCAAATTTAAAATGAATGAAAAGAATTACAGGACTGAAAGAGAGTGTGTGGAAGAAAAAGCTGGACAGAAGGCCATAAAAATAAGCTAAGGACTAAACCCATGACTAAGTCTAATTTTGAACTGAAATAAACTTCGTCTCTCTACAGCTCAAACAGATATAACTTCACCTTCCCATACATTTTTTCCATTTTTGTTCTGATGAGTTCTGTTGCTTTGCTGCAATTCTTTAGCAGCTCTGCTGACATTTAACTTCCATGAACAGTCAGTTGAATATGCCTAGAGATAAGGGGTCAAGTCCCATGCTGTGGATTTTCAAGTACCTGCCTAGAACTGACGTGTTGAGAAAGTGTCCCACAGAAGAGATTTTTTAACAGTGGCTGTTTAGAGAAATTGCACTAGGCCTCTTATGCAGTGTGGTTTTGAAGCTGCTGCACTTCAGAGAGATTGTGATCAGATGAAGTACATGCACCTGAATGGCTGGTGTGACAGCATGTTTCTTGCTGGACTAGCAATGGCACATAGCTGACTGAGTAGAAGCGACCAAAGTACTTGGGCAGAGCTGATGATGGAGAAATGGGGTGGAATGATTGTGCAGGAGTGCCAAATGCCATGGCACCTAGCAGGAGACAGGTTTTGGCCCCAGTCTGACAGCCAGTAGTGCTTTCAGCAGGCTGAGGATTTATTCCAGTGAAGCATGCAGCCCAGGCAGATCTATTACTTGGAAAGGCAATGGACTCAATGCTCAGTACTTGCTATTCACAACTGTAGCTGGTGGCTAAGGTGGTATTTTTTGTCATGACATGGCAGAAAATATGTCCCTTTCAGAACTTTTTTGGAACTCAAGTAAAGACTTGAGAAATCATAAAGAAGAAGAAAAGAGAACTCTGATAATCTTAGTAAAGTGAAGCTCCTTCCAATTTTGTTTAATATTTTTGTGAAAAAAAAATGTTAAGCTTTGAGAGCCAAACACCATCATTTGAAAAGAAAAAAGTGGATATATATTGAAAGTGTCAAGCTATTTAAAGCTAAGTAGAGATGGCTCATAATGAATTATTTTGAAGGCATAAAATATCTGCAGTGGATAGAGAAGAGGGACAGAAATTTTTGGGGAAACAGATTTAGATGAATATAGTCTAACACATTATGATTAAAACTGTACTCAGCCATATTTTCCATATTTTATATATAGTTATGATCTTATCACAAATGAGAAAGAGGGAAACAGATCCCAGAGGAGTGAGTGTTTAATGATTGTTTTGTATCCATACTAAATAATCATAATAATAATCCATACTAAATAATCATACCAAGAATTTGTTAGAGTTAGCTACATGACCAGACTGATTTTTAAGAAAGGGAGAAATGAAGATCTGGGGAACTACAGGCTGGTGAGTCTCACCTATGTGCCTGGGAAGATCATGGAGCAGATCCTCCTGATTACCACGTTAAGGCATATACGAGATAAAGAGGTGATTCGAGACAGCCAGCATGGCTTCACCAAGGGCAGATACTGCCTGACCAATTTGGTGGCCTTCTAAGGTCAAGCAACATCATCAGTAGACAGGGAAAAGGCAATGGACAGGTACACTGTTGGCTGGGTAAGGAACTGGCTGAAGAGCCGGGCCCGGAGAGTGGTGGTGAATGGAGTTAACTCCAGCTGGCGACTGGTGTCCCCAAGGGGTCGATGCTGGGGCCTGTCCTCTTCAATATCTTTATTGATGACCTGGATGAGGGCATTGAGTGCACCCTCAGTAAGCTTGCAGATGACAACCAAGTTGGCTGGAAGTGTCGATCTGCCTGGGGGTAGCGAGGCCCTACGGATCTGATCCGTTCAGATGGATCTGAACAGGCTGGATAGCTGGGCTGAAGCCAATGGGATGAGGTTCAACAAGACCAAATGCCGGGTCCTGCACTTTGGCCACTACAACCCCAGGCAACTCTACAGGCTTGGGGCAGACTGGCTGGAAGACTGTGTAGAGGAAATGGACCTGGGGGTATTGATTGATGCTCGGCTGAACATGAGCCAGCAGTGTGCCCAGGTGGCCAAGAAGGCCAATGGCATCCTGGCTTGCATCAGAAACAGTGTTTCCAGTAGGAGCAGGGAAGTAATTGTACCTCTGTACTCAGCACTGGTGAGGCTGCACCTCAAGTATTATGTCCAGTTTTGGGCCTCTCACTGCAAGAAAGACGTTGAGGNTGGGAAGGGGGCCCTTGGGCCCACTGTCCCTGTCACGGGCATAGACTGGTCCAGGTAACCCCGTGACAGCCTTTTTGCTTTAGGTCCTTTACCCAGTGCGGTCTTACCTGCCCTGAAGCTGATCTCCACAGCAATGACCATTTCACATGGTAGGAGGGTGTTCAAAAGATGATCACTTCCCTTAATAGCCATGAGGAAATGTTTATTGCAAATAGCAGTGAGGTAAGATACTTAGTTCACACTACTAAATGATAATTTGGTGATTAGTGCACTCATTTGTGTTTAATGAGCAACCCGGTCTTTTAGCTTCCAGTGCTCTCATCTGACTGCATAGCTATCTTATCAACAAGGAGCAAAACCATCAGTTTATGAAATGCAATGCCAGATCATAAAGGGAGCTACGGAAATCCATGTTAGGGTGAGTCCTCGTTCAGGCTCTTTTTAGGACAAAATCAATTCTTAAACAGGCAGTAGAGCTGAAGATATCTGACTGTGGATAATTTTTAATCTGTAAAATGCTCAGTTATTATGAGATCAGGAATTGGGTAAACCGGCAGGGCCACTCACATAAGGCTTAAGTATACTAAACTTAGAGAAACAATAAGGGAAGACCAATGGGACATGTCGACCTCTTCTTCGCAATCAAAACCAAAGGAACCGTGCAAACATGAGGGGAGACTCAGCCAAAGAAACCGGTTTTGACCAGTTTGAATGGGGGGGGCTACTGTAAGGTAAAAAGTTCAGGCTGAGGAAGACATCTAACTTCATCCCCATGACCACCAGAGGGAGACCCTCGCTACGAACTGCGCACGCATCAAATGGAGGGACAGCATGTAAATGAGTTCCCGGAAAAACAATGAATATGTAGATGAGTTCCGAGAAATTTTCTGAATATGTATAAAATTTGCTTATATATTTGTATCGCTTTTACCTGCTCGGTGTGCATGATAGGCAGAGCTATTCCTTTTGTACCCAGTGTCTGCACAGCACTGATTAAAACATACCTGCTTTTATAATTACTTTGCGGTTATAAGAGTCTGATTCTGCGAGTCAATTATAAATAGAATGATTTAGCTACACGTTCTTTGCAGCTATAAAAGTTGCCATTAGTTGTGGAGGCAAGTTTGCTTATTCTGTGTGTCTGATTCACATGAATTCTGCAGCTCAAGATTACTTGAATTGTCACCAGTTTTACTGAGCTTTATGTTTACAGAGTAAATCAGCTCTGGTCATATATGACTTTAAAATAAGTACACATGCAAAGTTAATGACAATGCTGTAGTTAGTTTGTCCTTTGGTTGTTTGTTTTCTACTCCATCTTGCTTAACTACACAGTTCAGATGTCTGTAAAATAATATCTTTGGATTCACTGCAGTCATGGAAACACAGCTTTTGTGCATCTTTCTGTCATTTCAATGACCTTGCTGCATGGTGTGGGTAGACTAGAAGTTTCAGATATAAAGCCTTTTTTTTCCCATTTTTTGGATTTGAAATCTGACATCTTATACAGAGAAGTACTATTGTTTATTTAAAATGTAGTAATTGTTCTCCCAGAAACAGAAGGGGGGAGGTTGGGAGAGCAGTAAACAGGAAATGACTATTTCACTTCCTGAAAATCTTTTTTTTCATTGAGGTTTTCTTACAGAGACACATGGCTCTTTGTGGCGCTTCTTTCTTCCAGAGAGAAAGTAAATTTCTTGTCAGAGAATAAGAAGTTTAAATACAGAGTGATAAAGTTTTACAGCTTATTTAGCACTTCAGAATTCAAACATTTCCTTTTCTTTTCTTGAGAATGACTCTCATATATATAACATTAATTTTACTCTAGCTATACTTTCTGCAAAGTCTGATTTACATGATTAAAAGGAGGATATTTTATTATATTTTCTACTCCACCATTTTGCCACTTCAGTGTTTCTATAATAGCTCATATCATT
>JACDJE010000800.1:4480-17282 GCA_016647715.1 Pavo muticus
TCCTCATTTCTGCATGGGATTTTGCACCCACATCCTCATTTCTGCATGGGATTTTGCACCCACGTCCTCATTTCTGCATGGGATTTTGTACCCACATCCTCATTTCTGCATGGGATTTTGTACCCACGTCCTCATTTCTGCATGGGATTTTGCACCCATATCCTCATTTCTGCATGGGATTTTGCACCCACGTCCTGATTTCTGCATGGGATTTTGCATCTTTCCAAGAGTTACCCTATTTCTTCATGGGGCTTTGCAACCACTTTTCTAATTCTCCACGGGTTTTTGCAGTCACTGCCTCACTTTTGAATGGGATATTGAAACCACTGATGGGTTGCCCTATTCCTGCATGGGGTTTTGCAACCGCTGTTCTAATTCCGTGAGGGATTTTGCCTCCTTGTTTCTCCAAAGAAGTTTGCAGCTGCATCCCGATTTCTGCACGGGGTTTTGCAGCCACTCTCTCCTTTCTGTGCAGGGGCTGCAGAACGCAGAGGTTGAACCCGCAGAGTGCAGGGGACCTCATTCCCTGCAGCTGGTTGGGATGTGGATGGTACAGAGGCACTCTGCACTACCAGATGCCCGAGGGCTCCGGAGCGAAGCGAGCTATAACAGGAGGCAACGCGCATGGAAGGGGAAACGGGAAACCACCAGGAAACGGGGCTGGGTGTGCTTACCAGCGAGCATCTTGTGCACTGGGGGGGTGATGTCGGCCTCGGCCAGCTGCTCGTAGCTGGTGGGGTGGTAGAGGCGCACCAGGGCACTGCCCTGCAGCGACAGCCAGACGCCGGGCGCCGCGCTCACCATGCAGCTCACGCTGCGCCCGCTGTCCTGCCCCACCTGGAGCGTGTGCTGCGGGGACAGAGCCACGCCGGTGTCACCCAGAGCCACCAGGGGGCCGTCTCTGTGGTCCCCACCCTGTGGCGTCACGCCTGCTTTGTACCTCTTGCTCCAGCGTGGCCGTGTTGAGGACGATGACCCGGTTCTGGCAGCCGCACCACAGCTTCCCCGCCACCGCCACCATCTTTGTGATGGGGCTGCCCGGGGAGCCCAGGGAGAGGGACTTGGAGTTCTGGGGGTCCCAGAAGCGACCTGTAAGGACAAGGGGAGATACGGGGGTTGTGACAGCAGCAGAACCCCCAGCTTGAGCTGGTTCGGGGGGAAGAGGTTGCTGGAAACATTATATCCAGATGCTGATGGATCCTCCTTCATAGAATCATAGAATCATAGAATTGCTCAGGCTGGAAAAGACCTTAAAGATCATCGAGTCCAACCACAACCCAACCATCCTACCCCAACTCCAACAGCCCTCCGCTAAATCACGGCCCTGAGCACCACATCCAGACGTTGTTAAACACACCCAGGGATGGGGACTCAACCACCTCCCTGGGCAGCCCATCCCAGTGCTTAACAACCTTTTCTGTAAAGAAGTTTTTCCTGATATCCAACCTAAACCTCCCCTGGCGCAACTTGAGGCCATTTCCCCTCATCCTGTCACCTGTCCTTTGTAGGTGACAGGAGCTTGGGGCCATGACAGGATCGGAGGGGTTGGAAGGGATCATCAAGTCCAACCGCCCTGCTAAAGCAGGTTCCCTAGAGTTGGCTGCAAGTGGGGAAGCGTGGGGTCCTGAGTTGATGTCCTATGGGAGCAGGGACCACGTGCTCCAAATTTGAGGTTGCCCATTCAGCATCTCTCAAGGATGGCCCTCCCTGCCCAAAGTGCCCAGGGATAGGGTCTTGGATTTGTAGGGGTCCCAGAAGAGACCTGTAAGGATGATGTGGAGATGGAGGGGTCACTACAGCAGCAAAACCCCCAGCTGGGGGGAAGGAGGTGGCTGGAAACATCATTATCCAGATGCTGATGGATCTCCCTCTACTGGGGATGTAAGCTTGGGGACATTGGCAGTGGTAACATGAACTGATATCCTTTGGGACACCAGTGAGCAGAGACCACCATGCTCTGTATCTGGGGCTGCCCATTCAGCATCCCTCGAGGATGGCCCTCCCCAATCTGGTGCCCTCCCTGTGGGTGCTGGCACCCAAAGCATCCCTCCCTCAGAGACCAAACCATCACTGCTTTGGGGTCCACCCAGCAGCCTCACCTGGCTCCCGCTGGTACACGATGAGCTCTCCATTGGCCAATGACACAAACACTTGGTTATCGAGGTACCTGCAGGGGGAGAAAAGCTGTGAGAAGCGCTGCTGGGCAGCCTGAAACCACCCTATAAGAAAAAAACAAACCCAAAGCCCCCTTACAAGATGCACATGACGGAAGCAGCGTGCTGCATCTTCATGCTGTTCTTCCTATTGCGGATGTTATCCGATGACTGGTAGACGTGGATGCTGCAGAGGTGGGAGAGAGAAAAAACATGGGGTTGAGGCTCACGAAGGGCTGAGCTGTGTCCCTGTGGGTCCTCACGTGTCAGGGACTCACCAGCCGTCCTCGGTGCCCAGCCACATGGAGCTCTGGTAGGCTTCAGGGTCAAGGCTCAGCAGGTCGTCCAGGCTGCCGCGGGTGAAGGAGCCGCGGCTGGAGCGCCGCAGGGCTCGTCCATCTGTTGGGCTCTCACCACGCCGGCTCTGACCGAAGGCGGTGGCCAAGGGAAGGAAGCCAGGCTCCTGCTCCTCCTCTGAGCTCGTCGTCTCTGCCGCTGCCTCTTTGCAGCTTGGGATTTCCTCGTCTGTAAAGGGGAGAGTGAGGAGGGGATGGGTCGTAGTTATATAGAATCGTTGAGGTTGGAGAAGAGCTCTGAGATCATCCAGACCAACTGTCAACCCAACCTCGCCACGATCATGGAATCACCATGATTGGAAAAGACCTCCAAGATCATCCATCCATCCATCCTTGACTTCCAGTCCAACCGTCCACCTATCACCAAAATTTCCCCACTAAACCATGTCCCTCAGTACTACATCTAAACATTTCTTGAACTCCATGATGTCTCCATCCTGGGAGGCTCCATTCAAGGTCAGGCTGGAGCAGGCTCTGAGCAACCTGTTCCAGTAGTAGATCAGAGAATCACAGAATTGCTCAGGTTGGAAAAGGACTGCCTGTCCAAGTGATGGGGATGAGAGCACAGGATACTGTACAAAGGCCTCGTGGTACCCAGGGAGCACGGATGGATGCTGACCCCAAAACATGCCAGAATTTACTACACATGGGGAACAACTTGCCAGCCCAACCCCAGCATCGTGGAGTCTGAACCAGAACCCCGACCCATCTCTTTATCCAGGGTTTCTTCAGCTTAGAAGGCAAATGGGATTTGCAGTGACAACTTTCATCCATCGCAGACCTCACACACTTTTGCACCATCCCTGGAGGTGCTGAAGGCCAGGTAGGATGAGGCCCTGGGCAACCTGACCTGGTGCCTGATTCAGTGGCATGGGGGCTGGAAGTAGATCTTTGCAATCCCTTTCAACTCAAGCCATTCTATGATTGTGTGGTTCTACAACAGAAGACAAGCTTCCCCCCCCCCCCCCCAGTCCTGTTCTATGGTTCTGCAACAGAAGACAAGCTTCCACCCCAATCCTGTCATCATGAGATCCAAATTAGGATCTCCCCGTGTCTTTTCCCTGCGTTTCTTAAACTTAAAAGACAAATGGAAGCTCCTTTTCTATCAATTTGCAACGAACCCAAGGCAGAGTGGGGAACAACCACATGGATGATGGAGCTGCCTGCTGACTTGGGACAAAAAATTGACTTTTCCCCCCATGGGGATGACTCACTGCCGAAGCTGGAGGAGATGGTGGAGTGGCTGGCCTGGCTCTGCAGCGTGCCCGAGGGGCTGGGCGAGGACTCATCATCTGTATCATCGCTGTCAAAGGGCACCAGCTCCCGGTGTGCACTGTCAACAGGCTCAGAGAGCTCCAGTGATGAGCCTGAGATGGAGATGTGCAGGCACTGCTGTGGCCCTGAATCCTCTGATTGCGTCGGTGCTGGATCCGAGGACGGGCTGACCATCGGCTCCGTGCGCTCCCTGACACGGGGACAGGCACAGCTCCAGCACCACGACGCAGTGATGCTGGCACCATCCATGGGGTGAGGGTCTCCTTACCTATAGGGTCTCTTGAGGCCGGGCACGGAGGCGATGCAGAGGATCCTGGCCGAGCAGACGGCGATGCATGCCTCAACAATGGGCTCCTTGCGGATGCTGAGCAGGCAGACCTGCCCCACGTAGCCGTCGCTGTTGCACACCCACACCTCGTGGGCGTTCTCTGGGCTGCTGTGGCTGGGAGAAGCACAAGAAAACTGGAAAGGGGCAAAAAACAAGGAGAGGTCACTTGGGAAGGTACCGGCACGGTGGCATCCCGCTGGTGGACAGGAATACCCAAACGCACCCTCCCAAGAATGTGGGAGCAGCAGATGGACCCACCTGCATCCCGCTCCGTGTCTTCATGATGGGGATGGCTTTGAGGAACTCGGGGTCCAGGCAGTTTTTGCTGGAAGCTGGGGAAATAAGAGAAGAGCTGAAAATTGGGGTGAAAATAAGGCAGTTTTGGCAATATGGGATGTGAGATGCTGAGCCCATCTCTGTCTCCCACCCCATGTCCCAGCATTACCCAGCTTCTTCTTGGCATCCTCAAGGGCTTGCTCAAAGCCGAGCCGCGCGTCGGGGTTGGGGAACTCAAAGATGAAGGACTCGGTGCCATCGGCCTTGGCGGCACTGAGCTCCACTTTGTTGGGGGGGAAGGCCATGCTGAAGGACAGGGACTGCTTCTCCGCCAGCTCCCGGTGGATGGCGGCCATCAGGTCCTTGATCACATCATCCAGGCTCTGGGGAGGGTGACAGCGTCAGGTTCCACGGGGGACATCACAAGCCCCACGTCCATCCCACGTTACATCCTTTGGAGGCTGTCCCAACCCTCCTGTGGCTACAGGCTGGTGGCATCTGGGTCCTTTGAGGGCCACCAACTATCCCACAGGCTCTGTGTTTCAGTGAGGACATCCCAGCTGGTCTCATGGTGGAGGTCACCCACAGGGGACCACCGTCCCCATACCTGGTGGGGGAAGCTGAGGGTCTCTGACAGCTTGCTGACTTGGCCCAGCGTGCTGAGATCTTCGTCTAGGCGGCAGATGCTCTTCTGGATGCTCTCACGGTTGGTGGCTTGTGAGGCACCTGCATGGGGACGTGCATGTGACATTAACCTCTTCCTCCCCAGAGCTGCCCTAATGCTTTTAGCCAGGGCGGTGTCAGCTCCAGCAATGGGATGCTTTGAGCCCATCACTGTTGGCTAGGGGTTGACTAATGGGTTTCAGGACATGGGATTGGCATCAGGCAGTGACAGACCTTTGATGATGTCCACGTCCTCCAGTGGCAGCTTCCAGAGCAGCTTGTACTTGCTGGCCGTGTCGATCACGCTGGCTGCCGTGTACCTGCAGGACAAGGGGTTGGTTGAGCCACGCCTCCTTCCTAAAACCATCCCAGCCCATAGGGATGCAAGGAGGTGGGATAACCCCAGAGAGATGCAATGGGAAAGGGAGCTGGCTGTCCCCCGCGCCCAGTGGCACTCACAGGCTCATGGAGCTGCGTCGAAGGGAGCCCGACTTGCGCTTCAGCGTGGTGCACACCAGCAGGTCCGTGAAGAGGAAGAGAGAACGGTCCTTCTTCCCACCCACCGCCTTCTGCAGAGATGCAAGAGACACAAGGGAGTGCTAATGCACCCAACCCTGCCTCAGCTTCTCCATGTGCCACCCCCACAGTGGTCCTAGGGGGAGCCCATAGGAATGCCAGGACCTCTGTGGTCCCCATCTTCAGCCTCTCTGTCCATCCCTGACCCTGGGCTACTGCAGGCTCTCCCTGTCTCATCTTTCCCCATGCACTTGGGGAATTCTATATTGTCTTCATCCATCCATCCATCTACCCATCCATCCACCCATTCATGCTTCTATCTGTGCATACCTCCATGCATATATCCGTGCACGTGACCATAATTAATCACTCATTATCTATTCATTCCTCCATCGTCTACACATTTGTCCATTCATGTATGTGTCCATCCATCCAAGCATGCTTCCATCCATGCATGCATCCATCATGCCATCCATCCATCATCCATCTGTTCATGCTTCTACCCATGGACACCTCCATACATTCATCCGTGCATGTATCCCTCATCTGTCATCCATCATCCATCCATCCATATCCATCCATCTGTCCATCCATCCATCCATCCATCCGTGATCCCTGTTGGACATGACCCACCATCCCAACCACTGACTGCCCTGCTTGGTGCACGGTGTCACAATGCTGCCAAAGTGAACGTGCCATGGGGACAAGGGACAGAGGGCCATCTCTTACCACTTCCACCACCATCTCCTGTCGAAGGAACCTGCGGAGTGGGGCCTGGAGCTGTGGGGACAAGGAGGCTCATGAGTGCTTTTGTCCCTGGACCCCAGCTCTGAGTTGTCACCCTGTCCCCTTCCCAAACCTTCCAACAACCCATGGAGGCAAGAATGGGGAAAGCAGGACTTGAATCAGGAAACAAATGGCCCAACATGGGTCAACCCTGAAAAATGGCTGAGTTTTGGGCGAAAGGAAAGACCCACTCCATGTAAGTGTTTGTTGCTGAGTGCAGCTCTGACGTGGGTGCTGCTCCCTTGGGTGGTTCAGCCAGGCTGAATGTCCCCTCTTGTCCCTGCGCCCTGCAGCCAGTGTCCACGTCACCCACCCCCACCCAGGACCCCATGCCGAGACCCCCATCCATACATCCTCCATCCCTTCAATGTGGGACTCGATCTCCTGCACGATGCGGGCGTTCCTCTCCACCTCCTCAGCACTCTTCATCCCCTTGTTGATCCTCTCGGCCACCTGCTTGATGTTGCGTTGGGCATCGATGAGGAAGGGGTGGTCGGGGTGGTCCTCGGGTGTGTGCTTCAGCAGGTCCTGCCAAGGGGACACCATGGTGTCACTCCTTCCCAGGATGGCACGGACCTCATCCCAGTGCCACACCTCCTACCTTCACCAGCAGCTCGTACCGCGGGATCCTCTGGACAGGTTTGATCATCAGGTCGGACAGAGCTTGCTTCTCCTTGTTCTCTCGCATGCTTTGCTGCAGAACATCAGTGGGGGACAAGGATAAGCCCGTTAGGTGGGACACAATGGGGACATGCCGTGACACCATCCCAGGGCATAGAGTGACACTGCTTTGGGATGCGGGTGACTCCTTTTGGCAACATCCAGATTGATGTTGGTTCACTTTGCCAGAGAGGCTGTGGATGCCCTGAGTAGCCTGGTCTGGTATTAAATGTGGAGGTTGGTGGCCTTGCATGCAGTGGGGGGGTTGGAGCTTCATGATCCTTGAGGTCCCTTCCAACCCGGGCCATTCTGTGATTCTGTGATTCTGTGACCTTAGATAAGGCTTTCCCCAATAAAAAAACGATGGAGAAATCCCACATTGACCGTAGATAACAAATTTACTCCCACTAACCCCCTCTGCTCCACCAGTGGCTCCCAGTAAGACGGTGACCAGCCCATGGTGGCACCCAGGACCCACCTCCAGGAACTTCATGAACGCCGGCCGTGCCTCCTTGGCGATCCTGACGGCATCCTTGGCATTGAGGAAGTTGTCGATGTAGGCAGAGTAGATGTTCACCAACACATCCTTGGAGAACTGGGGGAAATAGGAGGAAGTTTTTAGGAGGAAGTTTTTTACACAGAGAATGGTGACGCACTGGAACAGGTTGCCCAAGGAGGCTGTGGATGCCCCATCCCTGCAGGCATTCAAGGCCAGGCTGGATGTGGCTCTGGGCAGCCTGGGCTGCTGGTTGGCGACCCTGCACATAGCAGGGGGTTGGAACTGATGAGCATTGTGGGCCTTTTCAACCCAGGCCATTCTATCATTCTATGATTCTATGAAATAGGAAAGATGGGATCAGCACGGGGTCGGGGCACGGCTGGAGCTTGGAGAAGCTGTCCCAAGGGTTAAAACGGTGTCCATCTGGATCTGCCCAGGCTCAGCTCCCCGCCTCGATTTTTCAGCCCTGACATTTCTGCTCCCGATGCAGAAACTCCAAGCTGCAGAGCCAGCCGGCCGCCGCACCACCCCGCCGTTAAGCTAAGCAGACCGAGGGCCTGGAGATCGTCTCTCTCCATCTCCGACGTGGTTTGCCCATCCTTTCATCATCCCCCTGCTTCCTGCTCCCCGCTCGGGGCCGCGTCCGAAAAAAACAAGCCCGATAAAGCGAGGCTTTAGGGCTGAACCCAAAATGGGGAACGGGGTCGGGTCCTACCGACTGCACCAGGAGGTCGCCCACTTTCTGCTTCTCGTGCCAGTTCTGCACGCAGTCGTGGATCTGCTCCAGGAACTGCTCGTGGTGCTCCAGCAGCTCGGGGATTTGGTCGAAGATCTCATCCACCAAGGATGGATCGCACAGCAGTGAGTTTTCAGGTTGTTTCAGCGGCTTCATGTAGCCCTATGGGGAAGCGTTGTGTTGGGGCACCAAGAGATTATCTACTTTTTTTTTTCCATGTCTCCAAAATGACTTTTTCAACCCATTTCATCCCAGCAGGGCGTTCCCCCAGTGAACCCAGCCAAAGGCATGGAATGCTGGAGGAGGCATCGACCCTACACAGCTTTGGGCACTCGGGGACTGATCAAAGGGACCGGCTATGCCAATTTTGGCACCCCAATCCCACATGGACCCATCCCACCCAGTGCATCCCACAGCAGTTTGGGGAGCAGAGTAGGTTTGATGTCACGAATCTCAGTCCCCTCTGTGTCACCCAACTGCGAAATCATGGCAGCACAACCATGGGATCCCAAACTATCAGTTCTGGGTGGACTTTAGGGTTCTTGGGGCCAGGAGGAAGGTCTTGTCAAGCCTTCTCAAGCCTTGCATCCTCCTTATCCCCATGGTGTGGGGTGCTTGTGTCCTTTGGGAAGACCATGGAGCTGAGAAAGGTAGGACAGGACCCACTTCAAGCTGCTTTGGATGTCTCCACCTGAGCTGGTGATGGAGGTGCCTCCCACTAAGGATGAGGCTCTGCATGTTGACAGTGGGGGAGAAGAGCATGGAGATGGTCCCCAGCTCAGCAAATGGCAGAGCTGCCCCTGCACCACCTGGGTTGGCTGGAAGCTGCAGCTCCAGCTGGTCCCTATGACTGGGAGCCACAATCCTACAGCCACCAGTGCACCTTTTCCTGGCTGGGGGCATTTGGAGCCCCGTGGTCCCATTAGAAAACCAGCTCCCCTGGATGTGTCACAAGGGTGACAACAGCCATCAACACCATGACCAGCAGAGACACCGTCCAACTCAGAACCATGCAGAGCTTCCCCCAGAATCAGACCTAGAGCCAGGCTCCTTTTGCCCCTCCAAGGCAACATCTGCACTGAGAGCTGCCTCAAAAGGTCCTTTTCTCCTTCAGCAGAGCACATCTGGATCTGCTGTGGGATTAGCCTCGCTGGGGGCTGATCAGGAAAGCCAAAATAGGTGTCAGGACGACAGCTGCCCAAATGCTCATCCCAGCAGATGTCAGACAGGCACTGCTTTGTGGCAAGCAGAGCAGATCTTTTGACTTTTGGGGCATTTCCACCTGCAGCAACAGGGTCTGACATCCCACAGCTATGCCAGCGTGGCTTAGCCTTCAAGGGGCCCACTGCCACTGTCTTTCTGAAACACTTTCACAGCCATTTGGGCATTTCCACCTGCAGCAACAGGGTCTGACATCCCATAGCTATGCCAGCGTGGCTTAGCCTTCAAGGGGCCCACTGCCACTGTCTTTCTGAAACACCTTCACAGCCATCTGAGATGTGAGCGAGGCTGCTCTGGGGGGATGGAATTAGGCTGGGGAAAAAATGGGACCTAAAAATCCCCTAGCCCATGGGGGGCGTTGGAGTGCCCCAGCATGGGATGTGCACCAGCAGGGACTCAGGAGATGCAAGAAGGTTTGGGATTCGCTTCCTTCTAGGTGACAGCTGATCAGGACCAGCTAGGGGGTTGATTTGTTGCTGTCCCCACCGCTGCCACCCATCCCCTCCCCGTTCCCGTGCTGATACAACACGGGGGTCTGACTCCACATCCCAGGCATGGCCATAAGGGAGGGAAGGGCACAAGGAAGGGAAGGGCACAAGGAAGGGATGGGCACAAGGAAGGGACAGCCGTGCTGTGACAGCTCCCGATGTCCCCACGCACCAACACGTGCCCCCCCCGCACCCCATCCGTGCCCCCTTACCTGCATCAAGGTGCGCAGGGACTCCACGTAGGACTGCTCCGTGTCCAGCAGCGTCATGATGACGTGCTTCCTCATGTCCTGCGCGGGTGGAGAGAAAACCCAAATGAAACTGGGGTGACAACGGGGACACCGAGACGTCCCCTCCGGTGCCGGCACGGGGGCTGTGCGCCAGAGGAGCCCGGCGTGCTTCCAGCTCCCTCTCCGCCCCGATGGAGGAATCCAGGAGGATTAGGAAGTACATGACACCGACGCCTGGTTTCCTCCACGCCCGCGTCAGGAGCTCTCACAGCCCTACATGGGTCGGTGCTGGCGGGCTCCTTCTCCCCTCTTGGCGCGGCCCCGTGCTGTGAATTCCTGACGGCACCCGGGCACCCGTGCTGGTCCCATCCAGCCCTGATGCTGTGTGCGCCAAGGAGGGGGCTCAGAGGGTCGAGGGGGGGGGATTGTGGGGTTTGGGGTTTGGGCAGGTCTGGGGCTCAGAGTCCCCCCCTATAATGGGGTATGCCCCCAAGCGGAGCCAAGGCTGCAGCTCAGCCTTAGGGCACAGAGGGACAAGGGATACAAGGTGAGTGGCACCCCAAAAGTTTTGGGCGCTAAAGTGCTCTAGAGGCTCTGGATTCAAAGATGCCCCAAAGGTACTGGGTAGCTGGGATGCTCCAAGGACCCTCGGTGCAAAGACACCCCAAATTTTTGGATGCTGAGATGCTCCAAGGAGCCTGGGTGCAGAGACACCCCATATATTTGATGCAGAGACACCCCAGAAGTTTTGATGCAGAGATACCCCCAAAAGATTGGGGCACAGAGGTGCTCCAAAGGCCCTACACCCCAGAAGTTTTGGGTGCAGAGGTGGTCCAAGGACCACAGGTATGAGACACCCCGACATTTCTGGGTGCCAAAGTGCTCTGATGACCCCGGATGCAGAGACACCCCAAAAATGTTGGGTTCTGAGGTGCTCCAAGGACCGCTGGTGCAGAAACACCCCAAAAGATTGGAGTGCAGAAGTCCTCCAAAGACCCTACACCCCCAAAGTTTTGGGAGTAGAAGTGATCCAAGGACCATGGGTATGAGACACCCTGACATTTCTGGGTGCCAAGATGCTCCGAGTACCCTGGATGCAGAGACACCCCAAAAGTTTTGTGTGCTGAGGTGCTCCAGAGACCTTGGGGATGGAGATGTTCCAATGGCTTTGGGCACAGTGTGAGACCCAAAGAGCCCTGGGATTGAAGACACCCCGAAGTCCATGCACGCAGGGACCTCCCCAAAGGCCCCCCCTGCAGAGATGTCCCAACCAGATGTCCCTGGAGCTGCAGAACCCCACTGTGGCCACGCACCCCCATTTCCCTTGCACCCCCACATCGTTTATGGGCACAGCCACCCCAAAATGCTGGAACACTCACCCCAAATAATGCACTTTCCCATCCACCCACCCCTGCCCACGGACGGAGCCGTGCCTCAGTTTCCCCATTGCTCTCCACGCTGAGGCTGCTTTCTCTCCACCAAAGCAACTTTCCACCTTGCACATCCAGGACCACAACTTTCAGTCTCAGGACCGACCCCACGTGGCACCAGTGCAGTGCCTGCCCCTGCACCGTGCCTCAGTTTCCCCAGCACGCACACAGCTCCTCGTTCCTCCTGACCCTCTGTGGACTGCTCCCATCTTGTTTCCCCCAGGACCCCCAAACCTAACACAGCCCGCCCTCACCCTGCATCAGCATGGCATTGAGATGCTCAGCACCCCACGGATCATGGGATGTGGGGGGCATTCCCCCAGCACTGCAACCACGCCTTCGCAGTGCAAACAAGCATATGTGGCTGGGGAGGGGGGGACTGTGTGCAGATTCAGACTCCAGCACCCCCACATCCCCCAGATGCTCGGCACAAAGTGGGATGAGGATGGAGGTGTGGGATGAGGATGGAGATATGAGATGAAGATGGAGGTACAGGATGAAGATGGAGGCACAGGCGAGGATGAGGATGGCAGCACAGATGAAGATGGAGGTACAGGATGAAGATGGAGGCACAGGCGAGGATGAGGATGGCAGCACAGATGAAGATGGAGACATGAGATCCAGATATGGGCACAGGATGAGAACACAGGTGTGGGATGAGGATCGAGGCACAGGATGAGGATGGAAGCACAGAGTGGATGGAGGTGCAGATGAGGATGAGGATGGACACACAGATGAGGATGAAGGTGTGAGATGAGGACAAAGGCACAGATGAAGATGGAGGCACAGATGAGGGTGGAGGCACAGATGAGGGTGAGGATTAAGGTGTTGGATGAGAATGAGGATGGAGGAACAGGATGAGGATGGAGGCACAAGATGAGGATGAAGATGGAGGAGCATATGAAGATGAAGATGGAGGCACAGCTGAGGATGGAGGCGCAGAGGAGGATGGAGGTGTGGGATGAGGATGAAGGCACAAGATGAGGATGAGGATGGAGGTGTGGGGTGAGGATGAAGGCACAGATGAAGATGAAGGCACAAGAGGACGATGATGAGGATGAGGATGGAGGTGTGGGATGAGGATGAAGGCACAAGATGAGGATGAGGATCGAGGTGTGGGGTGAGGACGAAGGCACAGATGAAGATGAAGGCACAAGAGGACGATGATGAGGATGAGGATGGAGG
>JACDJE010000800.1:17563-29037 GCA_016647715.1 Pavo muticus
CCCCCAGCAGTGTCCCCCCACCCAATCCCTGCTCCCATGGCGGGGAGGGGGTCCCCTTCCTCCGCGTCACCTCGGGGCCACCGCGACCCTTCTCCGGCAGCTCCTCGGCGGCCCCCCCGAGCCCGGAGGCGGCGGTGAAGGCAGCATCGATGCCGTCCCCGATGTCTCTCATGTCCTCCAGCGCGATGGTGAACTGCGCCAACGTCCTCACCATCTGCAGCATGCGGGTCCCGGGCTCGGTCCGTCCCACGCGGCCCAACGGGAAGGAGAAAAAGCTCAACCTCTCCCCCTCGGACCCCCCCCCGTTTGGTAAAGAAAAAACCGCCGCAGCGGCGCGGAGGGGGATAGAAGAGAGGGAGCTATTTATAGCCAGCCGTATAAAATGATAACACCGATAGAGCCCTCCTGCAGAGCGGCCGTAGGCTGCGTGCGTCTGCGTGCGTGCGTCCGGGGCTGCGCGTGTCCCCGGCCCCGGGAGGTGCCCACGGGCACCGGGGTGGAGAGAGATGGGAGCGGGGCTGAGCGCGGCGGTACGGCCGTGCCCACGCACGCACGGCGCAGGGCTGGGTGCCGCTGCAGGGAGGGGGGCTGCGGCCATCAGCTCCTGGGAGAGGGGGCTGTTTTGGGGGTGAAAGTGGTGGTCTGGGGCTGGCTGATGTGTTCCCACTTTGCTCAGCACCGGGGGTCACCGTGTCTCCAAATGTATTCCCGGCATTAGGGTTCCACATATCCTTCTCTCAAAGCGCGTCCATGATTTCCAGGATCTGGTTTTAAGAAAAGGGAAACTGAGGCACGGAGCAAACCTTCCCTGTCTTGTACGAGCTGGGGAAACTGAGGCACGGAGCAAACCCTCCCCGTATCACAGGAGCTGGGGAAACTGAAGGCATAGAGCAGGACCCCCCCAAAAAAACCCACCCTTTAGCACCCACATCTCTGCTCGCTGTCCCAGCATCTTGCAGCGCTTCCCTCCTGCTTCGTTAATGAAAATCTAATTAGCCGCTTGCCCGTTTCCCCAGCAACGGCGTGCAGCAGGGCTGCACCCTACTGTTGCAGACAGGCAATTTCCTCTCGGCGCCGAGGAGAACGGGCAGCCCTCCCTGGGGTGCAACGCAGAGGATGGGCAGCTCGGTGCATGTAATGCAGGCTGAATGCAGACGTGCCAACAGCTTTAAACCCTCCCCATCGCTATGATTGGGGAGGAGGGACCTGGCGTGGGCTGCATAGGGCTAATTGCATTAGGGGTAATGAGGCTCTTTGCAAGGCCCTCGTTACTGCTTCGGCAGCATCCCGCTCACCACGGGCTCAGTTTGGTTGCAATCAGGGCCAATTTGGATTGAAATCATCTGGATTGCAATCCTGGACCCATTTCTGTTGGAGTCCCAGACACACTGGGATTACAATTTTGGACCCCTCTGGGCTGCAATCCCAGACCTATTTCCAGTTGAAAGCCTGGATCCATTTGGGTTCCAATCTCAGATCCATTTCATTTGCAATCCCAGATCCACTGTGTTTGCAAGCCTGGACCTCTTTGGACTGCAGTCCAACCCAACTGGGTTGCAATCTTGGCCTCTTTTCATTGCAATCCCAGACCCACCTGGGTTGCAAACCTGGACTCATTCGAATTACAGTCTCAGGCTCACTGGGTTTGCCATCCTGGACACATTTCTGTTGCATTCCTGAACCCTTTTAGACTATAACCCTGCACCCAAATGGGATACAATCTTGGACCCATTTTGGCTGCAATCCTACACCTACTGAGGACGCAGTTCTGGCCTGAGGGTTGCAATCCTGGAACCAACTGGGTTGCAATCTTGGACCCAAATGAGTTGCAATCTTGGACCCATTTTATTTGCAATCCTAGGTAGCTTGGCTTGCAACCCAGGGCTCCTTTGTGTTGCAAATTTGGATTCATTTGAGTTGCAGATTTGGATCCATTTTTGTTCCAATCCCAGACCTGTTTGGACTGTAGTCTCAGACACACTGGGGTTGCCATCTTGGACTCATTTGGGTTGCAATATTGGACCCATTTGGGTTGTAATATTGGACCCATCTAGGTTGCAATCCTGGATCTATTGGGGCTGCAATCTCAGACCATTTTGGCTGCAATTCCAGACACAGTGGGGTGCAATCCTGAGCTCATCTGGGTTGCAAAGTTGGACCCATTTGGGCTGCAATCTTGGACCCATTGGGCTGCAATCCCAGACCCATTGGGGTTGCAGTGCTTGCAATGCTGGACCTATCTGGGTTTCAATCTATTCGAACTGCGTTCCGATATCCATTTCAGTTGCAATCTTGGACCCATTTTGATTGCAGTCACAGACCCATCTGGATTGCATTGCTGAAACCCATTGGGATTGTAGTCCCAGACCCATTGGAATTGCAAACCCAGAGCCATTGGTGTTGCAATCCCACAGTCAGTGGGGATTGCAGTGCTTAACCCATTGGATTGCAGTCTCATATCTGTTGGATTTGCAAATTGAGCACACTGGAATTGTAATCCCAGACCCACTGGGGTTGCAATGCTGAACCCATTGAGATTGCAATCTCAGACCCATTGGGGCTGCAATGCTGAACCCATTGGGACTGCAATCCCAGACCCATTGGGGTTGCAATGCTGAACCCATTGGGACTGCAATCCCAGACCCATTGGGGCTGCAGTGCTGAACCCATTGGGACTGCAATCCCAGACCCATTGGGGCTGCAGTGCTGAACCCATTGGGACTGCAATCCCAGACCCATTGGGGCTGCAGTGCTGAACCCATTGGGATTGCAATCCCAGACCCATTGGGGCTGCAGTGCTGAACCCATTGGGATTGTAATTCCAGACCTATTGGGGTTGCAATGCTGAACCCAATGGGATTGCAATCTCAGATCTATCTGGGTTGCAATCCTGGACCAACTGAAGTTGCAGTCCAGGACCCATTGGGGTTGCAATCCTGGATCCATTGCAAGTGCAATCTCAGACCCATCTCTGCTGCAGTCTTGGGCTAATCTGGGCTGCAGTGTTGGACCCATCAGGGTTGCAATCCCAGACTCACTTTGCCTGCAACCCTGGATCCAGGTGGGCTGCAACCTCACACCAACTGAGGTTGCAGTTTTAGACCCCTTTTGGTTTCCATCCCAGATCCACCGGCCCCCACCATGCCCAGGGAGGAGCTTCATCCCTCTCCCTGTGCAGAAGGGCGTTCCCATATCTCTGAAGCAGTCCCCATTCCCATCCACCCCCATTCCTTTATTCAACCCCTTCCCACGGCGGCGCCGCTTGTGGATTCTCCAGCGTCTACTGTTAGGGTTGAGCTCCCACGGCAGCGCCCTGAGAGCTTTAAAAAGAGGGAGGAGGGATGGAGAAAAGGCCGAGTGAGGCAGCAGGGCTGAACCCTACAGCACCCAAAGCTTTTCTCACCGTCGGAAGGGAAGGGAAAGCCGACACGCCGCTGCCCAGCCCGGACCCCCCTGCGCGCGGCCCGCAGCCCACAGGAAATTCCTGGGAGTGTTTGGGCCACTCGAGCAGCACAGCCTATTTTTAGGGAGGGCTAAAATATGAGCCGGCTATTTTTAGAGAGGCTCTTTGTAAACACCTTGAGACTTCCTCTCGGATGAGCTTTATTTGTAACTTTGGTGCCCGACGCCATCGATCCATGGGTTCCCCATCCCCTCAACCCCAAATCCCACCGGGAAAACTGCTGGCTTCCCCCCTTGGCTTTTCCCTTTCCTCTCCTGCAATGGCAATCCCAACCCTGGCCCTGCAGGGAGCAGAATCCCAGAGCCCAGGAGCAATCTTAGCTGCTCTGCTCCACTGTCATGCAATGGGGCTCAAATGGGTCCACAGCTCAGAGCAATGGGGCCCTGCGAGCATCACCCCAAACCCAGCAGACACAGTGCCTCTGGCACAGAAGAAATCCCTTTAGAGCAGAACAACCTTGGCCAGCAACAGCCACGTCCCCATCGATAACCAGGCTTTAATTCATCCCCAAAACACCAATTTCCAGAAATTGTTATAAATGCAGAGCTGGGCACCATGGTGAAGCAATGCACGCTGTGAGCTTGGGCATCGCTGGGGGCTTTACATTGCAAAATATGCAAGACAGTCCTCCAAAATGTATTGGTTTTAAGTTATTATTTTTTTTAAGAGGTTTTAGGAGAAAGGGAGCTGCATAGGGCTGTATAGGGGCTGGAAATGGTCCCCATTGTGTCAACCTGACCTCAATCCCCCCCCCTAAGGCTGAGACTGTGCACACATCAGTGCATGTCACAGCCCCACTGCCGGCAAGAAGTGGGACATGAGGGTGGGTGTCAGCATCCAGCTGCAGTGCAATGATCACTGCCTTTGCACCCCACTCTTTTCTGGGGGGGCAAAAAGCCCCGCTTTAGGTAAAACTGGAGCATTTTGGATCATTTTTGGAGCAGGGTTTGCTGCTCTGAAGCTCGTCCTGCAGGAGGAGCAAGCCCTGCGTCGAGAGATGCAGCTTTCTTCCCACCCCCTCAACATGTGCCAAAACTGAAAGAATAAAATCAGGCACGCACACACAAGTTGCTTTCCTCGTTTACAGCTTGTCCCCAGCCACCAGCTCCTGACACTCCACAAATAATGTGGGAATTCTCGAAGGAAAAGCAAAACCAGAGCCAAGCTGTACCCATCTCGCTGTCTCTCTTCCTCCCGAGTCCCACTTTGCAAGGAACTGGTGGGAACTGGGATAGGAACTGGGATGGGAACTGGGATAAATTCCGCTCTCCCCTGGGCAGATCCCACTAGAGGGAGCTGGGACACAACGAGAGCCACTGCCTTTGGGGACAGTCCCCTGCCCTGGGGAGGACGCAGCGCATGGGACACCCAATGTGCAGGGCTGGGTTAACAGCTTTAATGCTTTATTTGCCCCAAAATATGGAGAAAAGGGCACAGAAAGAAGGCAGAGCCATTTCCAGCCAAATAATTGGTTTCTGGTGGCATCTCCCCGGTGCGGTAAGCTTGCTCGCACATTGCAAGATGCCCCATCCTCTGCACAGAAGGAGCCCCCATTTTGGGGCAAAACAACCCCAAATCTACAAATCTACACACCAGATAACAGAATTTGTTACCTTTGGGGAACTTCAACCACCACTGGGAACATGACACAGCCAGCCCTATCCCAAGCTGCACTCTGACCCCTCAGTGCTTTCCCAGCCGAGCGTTCTTTTCTCCCTGCACTTTCTCAGGATGACTCGAGGGCCAGAGGAGGGGTTTCTGGAGGAAGGTTTGAGGTTAATGAAATGAGCCGTTTATAGGGCTGGCGGTTTGCAGTGATGTGGCTGACGTGAAACCTAAATAGCTCGGATGATGCTATTACGTCCAATTCCGTATTTCCTCAATTGCTCGGTTTCTGGCAGGAAAAATCACTCGGAAAAAATCACATTCCCTCCTCTTTTAACCAGAAGGTTTGATTGGAGTTCGTATAGCTTTCAAGGCGAGCCCATCCACCCAGCCCAGCCCTTTGCTGGCCCTTTGCCTCAGGATGAATTTCCCACCGGCAGAGGCGGCGTGCGGCTCTTGGCTCCCTTCCCACGTTACTCGTCCCCAGTGCCCTGAAGTCTGTCTGCCTGCAAGCTGGCAGGCGTGGCTGCCTCTGGCCTGGGGATGGAGCTGGGAGCAGCCATCTTTGTGCAGTGCTCATCTCCAGCACCCCCGAAACTGGCCACCTCCATCCTTGGGCACTAATCTCCACCTTCCACGGTATCGGCCACCTCCTTTCCTGGGTACCAACTTCTACAATCCCTGGTGCTGATACATCCATCCCTGGGTACCAATCTCCACCATCCTTGGCACTGGCCACCTCCATCCCTGGCTGTCACTCTCCACCATCCCTGATCCTGATACATCCATCCCTTGGTGCCAACATCCACCATTCCTGGTATTGGCCACCTCCATTCCTGGGAATCTCCACTATCCATGGCACCGACCACCTCCATCCCTGTGTGCTGTTCAACACCATCCCCACCACTGGCCACCTCCATCCCTGGGTACTGATCTCCACCATCCATGGCACTGGCCATTTCCATCCTTGGGTGCCAATCTCCACTCTCCATGGTTCTGATACCTGTGTGCCATCCCTGTGTGCCAATCTCTACCACTCCTGGTACTGGACACATCCATTCCTAGGTGCCAGCTTCCACCATCCCTGGTCCTGATACATCCATCCCTTGGTGCCAACCTCCACCATTCCTGGTACTGGCCACCTCCATGCCTGAATACCAATCTCTACCATCTCTGGTCCTGATACATCCATCCCCAGGTGCTGATCTCCACCATGCCTAGCACTGGCCATCTCCATCCCTGGCTGTCACTCTCCACCATCCCTGGTCCTGATACATCCATCCCTTGGTGCCAACATCCACCATTCCTGGTGTTGGCCACCTCCATTCCTGGGATTCTCCACTATCCATGGCACCGACCACCTCCATCCCTGTGTGCTGTTCAACACCATCCCCACCACTGGCCACCTCCATCCCTGGGTACTGATCTCCACCATCCATGGCACTGGCCATTTCCATCCTTGGGTGCCAATCTCCACTCTCCATGGTTCTGATACCTGTGTGCCATCCCTGTGTGCCAATCTCTACCACTCCTGGTACTGGACACATCCATTCCTAGGTGCCAGCTTCCACCATCCCTGGTCCTGATACATCCATCCCTTGGTGCCAACCTCCACCATTCCTGGTACTGGCCACCTCCATGCCTGAATACCAATCTCTACCATCTCTGGTCCTGATACATCCATCCCTGGGTACTGATCTCCACCATCCCTGGCACTGGCCATCTCCATCCCTGGCTGTCACTCTCCACCATCCCTGATCCTGATACATCCATCCCTTGGTGCCGACATCCACCATTCCTGGTATTATCCACTTCCATTCCTGGGAATCTCCACTATCCATGGCACTGACCACCTCCATCCCTGTGTGCCATTCAACACCATCCCCAGCACTGGCCACCTCCATCCCTGGGTACTGATCTCTACCATCCATGGCACTGGCCATCTCCATGCCTGAATACCAATCACTACTATCCCTGGTCCTGATACATCCATCCTTGAGTGCTGATCTCCACCATTCCTGGTATTGGCCACCTTCCATTCCTGGCAATCTCCAGCACCCGTGGCACTGGCCACCTCCACCCCTGGGTGCCATTCACCACCACCTCCCTGTACTGGCCACTTCCACCCCTGGACACCGATGTCCACCGTCCCTGGCCCTGATACATCCATCCCTGGGTACCAATCTCCACCATCCCTGCTACAGGCCACCTCCATCCCTGGGTACCGATCACCACTCATGCATGGTGTGTTTTCCTGCCAAGAAACAGCAGAAGAAGAGGGGGTGTGCCAAGGAAGGATGCTGGTGGCCATCCATCCATCCGGCCAGCCGCTTGCTGTTCTCCCACGGGTAAGAACCATTCCAACCCCTTTCCAGAGCGTAACTTCTTTAAAGGAAATACAAGCATAAATCAGCAGTCCTGCTTCAGCTCTGCTCCGGTTACTAATAATACCCCGGTGTTTATTCTCAGCCCTCGGGATGGAGATGTTTGCTTTTGCCTCAGCCGTGCTTTTTCCCAGGCTCCAAGGAGCGCCGCTTTGGTGCAGGGATGCTCCCATGGAGAAAGCCAACGTCCGGGAGAAGGAGGAGGGATGGAGGAGGGATGGAGGAGGGACGGAGGAGGGATGGAGGAGGATGGGAGGGATGGCTCAGCTCATCTTTCCCTTCTTTGACTGCTCGGCTGCGGTGATTCATCCCAGGAGGACACGGCCTGGCTGCAATTCTGCTTTTAAAGTGTGAGAAAAAAGCCAGATTTTGGTGGTGTGTGTGTTTTTTTTTTTTTTTTAATTAAATAATAATAAAAAAAAATGGAGCAGATGAAGCAATGTTTCCAGGATGCAAGGAGGGGTGCTGGGCACCCCATGCCGTCCCAGTGAGCAGCACCGCCAGGCACGCGGCTGTGATGGGGACAGGGGCAGGAGGGAGGCTCATTTCCCGGAGAGGCAAAAACTCATCAGCCAAGCATGCAGCGGGGCAGCAGGGCTCTGCCCACGTGGTTTTAATTGAAATCAGGGCCGCAGGTTGCACCAGGAGGGCTCTGTGAGGGGCTTCCCTCCTCCTCCAGCAGTACCACCATCACCATTTGGGGCCGTGGTGGATCCCAGTGCATTGTTCCATGCGGTACCCATACTGCATCTCCACATCCGAGCATCTCCCCACGCTCCATCTCCAAACCCAAGCATCCTCCCCACGTCATCTTCCTGCAATGCCTGTCCCTATTCACACCCCCAGCACTCTCCCCTTGCTCACGCTGAGCCCTTACAAAACTCATTGCACCCAGCAGGTTAAGCTTGCCATGGGGGATGTGGGCTGCCGGGCCCCAGAGCAGCTTTCACCAAATATGGAAGGGTTTTTTTTTTTGGTTTTTTTTTTTTTTTGCTCAAGTTTTAGTCACGCAGGCCGGAGCCTGAGAGCACTGCTTTCCAGATGCTTAGGTCAGACCACAACAGCACAGCCCCGATCCCCCCTGCGGCATCCAACCCATGAACGATGCCCAGTGGGGACTCACCCAGTCCTGGGACCACGCAAGCATCTTCTACCCTTGCCCTGGTGCAATCCCACTGGAGTGGTGTGTGGACATCCGCAGGTCCTGTCCCTGTCTCTTAGTGTTGGCACACGTGGGCAGGAGGTGGTTGGGTGCCTGGTCCTATGGGGCATGGGACATGCAGAGGAGGGGGCAAGCAAAAGTGGGGTACCCAAGAGGGCCTGGTGGACACCAGGAATCCATGGGCCCCCAGGGGTCTGTGGGCCCCCAGGAGTCCACATGCACCTTGATGCTGGTGGGCACCCAAGACCCAAAGGGCATCTAGGGCTCCATGGGGACTCCGAAATCCAGGGGAACAAGGAACTACAGGCATCCAAGACCTAACAGGTACCCAAGATTTGATGACTACCCAAGAGTTGACAGACACCAAAAGACACCTAGGAGTTCACATGCACCCAAGTGGTGATGGGCACCAGGAGTCAGTAGCAATAGAGGTGATCTGGTGCACCCTGGAGCTGTTGGGAACCTAGAAGCTGATGGAGCTGGTGACACTGAGGAGCTGATGGGCACCCAGGAATCACCCAAGGAGTTCATGGGTACACACAAGCTTATAGACACCCAAGAGCCAAGAGCCATCCAAGAGCCAAAGGACACCAGGAGCTGATGGACACACAGGAGCCACAAAAGAGTTCACAAGAACCCAGGAACTAACTGACAGGCACTGAAGAGCCACCCAGGAGCTCATGGACACCAAGAGCCAAGAGGCAGCCAGGAGTCAACAGACACTAAAAACTCATGGGCACCCGGGAACCAGGAGGAGTCCAGGAGCAAAGGGATACCAGGAATCCCTTAGGCATGCAGGAGCTGATGGGCACCCAGGAGCCACTCAGGAGTCCAAGAGCACCCAGGAATCCATCAGGACCCAGGAACTGATGGACACCCAAGAGCCACCCAAGACCTCATGGTCACCAAGGAGTTGACACCCAAGACATCCACGGACACCCATGAACCAAGAGACACCTAGGTGCCTAGGGACACCCAGGAGGTAATGGGCACGCAGGAGCCCCCAGGAGACCATGCCATGCCCCTATCCCAGCCTTGTGCATGGACACCCTGCCCTGACCATGCCCTTGGAAACTACCAGGAGAAGCCGTCAATGGAACCCACCCCCAGCACTGCCCGCACCCCACAGCCATCCCGGCCCCACAGCAGGTCCCCTCACCCAGCATGGCCACGGACAGGGCAGCAGGGGGCAACTGGGGGGGTCACAGAAACGCCCATGGCGCATCACATCAAGGCAAGAGCTGACACCTTCCCCACAACATCGCTGTCACACTGGGGTGAGAAAAGGGCATTTTGGCACCTACTGACCTGCGGCGGGTGCGAGCGGCAGAGGGGTGACCCCCGTCTCTGGTGACCGAAGCTCTGAGCCATCTATATCCCATTGCAGCAGGGCTTTGGGCAACCAGAAGTGAGATGGAAAAGCAATGCTGCGTGTCCCCGTGCGGCACCGGCTCCTGCAGTGCTGTCCGCTACCGATAGCGACAGGATTTCTGCCGTGGGGTCAGGATAAAACCCGTAAAAAAAGAAAGGAGAAGTATGCCAAATCAGGGCAGGCCGGCGAGTCTCCTGCTACCCCAGCTAAAAAAAGCAGGAAACCATATCCCGGGCTGGGAGATGCCAATCTTCCCATGCAAACAACTCCCTGCTTGTTTTCTTTGGAGAGTACCAGCGGGCCAGGGAACGTGCGGTCACAAATAGCAACCCTGCGGCCCTGCCAGGGAAATATTAACCAGTCCTGCTCATGCAATGCTGATGTCCCCACTTTGGTACCACTGCCATCCTCCCATTGGGTCCCGTGGGTCCTCCAGAAGGCACTCAATGAGTGATGTCACCGTGCAGCATCTCGGATGTCCCTTCTTCCAGCACATCCCTGCCCCAGTGCCAAGTTCTTCTGGGGTCCATTGATGGCCTTGATGGCGCCACTGGGGTAGTTGGTGGCATAATCACCTTTAGTTCCCAATAAGGGACTATGCAAAATCCTTGTGGGGTCCACTGGTGGTCTGGATGTCACCACTGAGATGACTGGTGACATCCAGACACTGCCGGTTCTCAAAAAGGGACAAGCACCAACACACAGGGGATCAGGGACATGTTAGGATGGAGCGGTGTCAACCAGCCTGGTGCACTCATCGGCACCCCCAGCCCTCAAATTATAGGGATTATAGGCATACTTAAGTGTGCCTATCAATATAAGGCAGCTGGGGGGGACACAGCCCAGGGTTAGCGATGGCCACGGCCACCACCATGGACCAACTGGTCCCAGTGGCTGGTGTGGGCAGGGACTGGGAGACTGGGGCTGGAGCCTGAAGGTGAGCAGCTCTGGGCCCTCTCCTCCAGCGCAGACCAACAGGAGTTTGCGAGAAGCTCGAGTTGCTGGAATATTTTTACCCAGATGCTGATTTTCGCTCTCCCTCCTATTGGCCAGCCCGCGGTTCCCAAAGACCGAAAAGCAAACACGCTATTTATAGAGAGAGTTCATTTACTGGAGCCTTTCCCTTTGAAATTCCTCACCCATCCTCGCCATGGAAACCGAGAGAGCCTGGAGAAACAGCCCCACCGGGACCAAACATCAGAGCTTTAAAAAGAGCCGTGTGGGGAGAGGGGGTGGAAGCGGCCAATGTTCCCCTCTGGTCACATCCTGGCCTGGAAGAACCACGGTGCAAATCACAGCAGGCTCAGTTCAGTGGGTTCGGGCTGTGCAAGCGTGGACTTGATGCCTTCAGGATCAGATGTTCTGGAAGATGGAACATGTATGCTCTGCAAACCAAATCCGTGGGGCCTGTGGGCCTGGGAGTGGGTGCTGGAGGTGGGTGGGTGGAGATGGGTGGATGGATGGATGGATGGATGGGTGGGTGGGTGG
>JACDJE010000800.1:29091-116275 GCA_016647715.1 Pavo muticus
GGATGGAGATGGATGGATGGATGGATAAGTGGATGGATAAAGAAGGAGATGAATGGATGAAGAGATGGAGATGGATGGATGGATGGATAATGATGGAGATGGATGGAGATGGATAATGGATGGATGGGTGGATGGAAAATGGTGGATGGAGATGGATGGATGGGTAGGTGGATGGATAAAGGAGATGGATGGCTGGCTGGATGGCTGGCTGGCTGGCTGGCTGGCTGGCTGGCTGGATGGATGGATGGAGATGGAGATGGATGGATGAAAAAGGATGGAAATGGATGGACCAATGGATAAGGATGGAGATAGATGGATAGATGGATGGATGGATAAAGGATGGAGATCGATGGATGGATGGATGGGTAAGGATGGAGATGGATGGACAGATGGACAGAGAAGGATGACTGCACAAGGATGGAAAAAGGTGGATGGAAACGGATGGATGGGTGGATGGATAAAGATGAAGACGGATGGATTGGTGGATGAATGGAGATGGATGGAGATAGATGGATGGATAAGGATGGAGATGGTTGGACAGATGGACAGAGAAGGATGACTGCATAAGGATGGAGGCTTTAAAATTTCTGCTTTCTTACAGTACTGGCAGCCTTGGGTACACATTGCTCTCTGCAGACACTTACAAGTAGTGTACAATTTCCAGGTCCTGCTTCCTGCTGTCTTTGAGGTCTGGAAATGCAGTGGAGATAGTGCCACTGTAAGTGATGCATGCTGGTGAATTAAATACAAGTACCTTTCTCAGTCAGTAGATTCCTACCAGTTTAATATGGGCTTTGGAAAACTGATGGGAAGGCCAAGATTCACTCTTGAAGGAAGAGAAACTATCTTTTATAAAAAATAAACTCTACCATCTTATTGAATTAGGTTCACTGGTTAAGGTGTAAGAAAAACCTGGGATAGCAGAGGAACAGGAGCTGGACTCAGTGATCCTCATGGGTCCCTTTCAGAATGGGATATTCTATGATTCTGTGATGGAGATGTGTGGTTAGAAATGGATGGATGGATGCATGGATGGATGGATGGATGGATGGATGGATGGATGGAGATGGATGGATGGAGATGGATGGATAGATGGATGGGGAAGGGTGGAGGGATGGAGAAAGGTGGCTGGCTGGCTGGATGGAAATGGATGGAGAAAGGTAGATGCAGATGGATGGGTGGATGGATGGATGGGTGGATGGATGGATGGATGGATGGATGGATGGATGAATGGATGGATGGATGGATGGAGAAGGATGGAGGTGGAAGATGGAGATGGATGGATGGCTGGAGATGAATGGATAGATGGAGAAAGGTGGAGGGATGGAGAAAGGTAGCTGGCTGGCTGGATGGAGATGGATGGAGAAAGGTGGATGGAGATGGATGGATGGATGGAGAAGGATGGAGGTGGGAAGATGGATATGGATGGATGGAGATGAGTGGTTAGAGATGAATGGATGTATGGATAGATGGAGATCAATAGAGACAGGTGGATGGAGATTTATGGAGATGAGTGGGTATGTGAGTGGAGGGAAGGAAAGAAGGAAGGCAGGGAGGAAGGAAGGAAGTCTCCCTGCAGATAGGACACAGGGCACTAAGGATGTGCTAAGAGTCTGCTGGACACCAACATAACTGCAGATATAAGACCTGGGAACCTCTGAGTCTCTGCTGAATTTGGCTGGCAGGTATCACTGATGCATATGCGAATCTCAGAGCTGCCAACCTGTTACATCCCCTGTGGCAACAGATTGGAAACCAATGGACTGAGCCACTCAAACCAGAGCTTTGGGGGCAGGTGATGACTGCCTGGAAAAGAGCTGGAGGAGCCAACAAAAATGCTTTGGCTGTGTGGGATTTTGCATGGAAAAGCCCAGGCATGAAGCTCCATGCAGGCAGGGTGCAGGCAGGCTGCCCAGAACTGCAGAGCAGTCCTTGTGTAAAGCTCAGCCACGTGCTTGCATGCACAGTGGTGGTGCAGCCCTGCCCCATGCATCTCCCTATGCACCCCTGCATGTGTAAAACATCCCCATGAATCTGGCCAGTCCAGTGCCAACCCTCTCTCTCCAGGGCCAGATCCTGACCCTCCCCCCATTGGCACAGGGGTGGCTGCTGCCCCACATCGCCGACCCCTCCGACAGCTGCACCCAGAGGGGACAACAAGCAACAGCCATCCATCACCTCTGCTGGAGCGTGCTTCCCCCAAACCCCAAATTGGTGCCTTCCCCTCTGTTAGGGTGCGGGGTGAGCTGATGTCCCCTCCCAGAGCTGGTGCCCCCATGGGCTGTGCCTGATGGCACAGGCAGCACCCGAAAGCAGCGCACCCAAAATATCGCCTGGGGGAGAAAAGCTGAGATTTCCCCGCCCCAGCCATGTAATTATAGATCTGCAGTAACGGCAAAATAAAGGAGAAAACTCCCAACCATGGCCCAAAACGTGGTTCCTATGGAGATGGGGGAGAAGGGAGCAGAGGGGTGGCATGAGGACAAAGGACGCTGCAAGCCCCAGTCCCACCAGAACCCCGGCACAGCCACGCATCCCCCTCTGCAACCCCACTTTTTTGGAGGGGAAAAAAATCCCTTTTTCCTCCTCCCTCCATGCTAGGAGAGCTTTTCTCATGCGTCCCTTCTGGGGAGCACCAGGTGGGGGAAGGCTGTGTTCCCATGACACGTCTGATCCTACGAGGTGCCGCGTTTAAGTCAATATTTTCCCATTGGGTCCGACTGCTGCTAAGTCAACAAACAGCGCGTGGCAGCGAGCATATCTGATCTTCCACCCCCCCAGGGAGCACGTGTGCCCCCCATCCCATCTGCTTTTGGGATACTGCTGCCAGGAAACCTCATTTTTCCTTATATTTATGATGTATTTTTTATCTTGCTGCCTCCGAAGTGTCGCTTCTCCCTGCAGACTCTGCGCTGCAAAAGGGTTTTGCTGTGGGATGCACGGGCAAAAATAAAAACCCGGTGCATGGGTTTGAAGCTCTCTGGCACCAGGGACTCCCCGGCCCCATGGAGAACTGCTGGAAGGAGCCCAGGACAAACAGTTACAGAACAGCACGTTGCAGCCACCCGCCAGCACACGCAGCCAAGCAGGCACCGGGGCAGTGAGAAAATGGGGGAACCTTGGGGCAGGGTTGGGTTCTGCCACACTGGGAGCAGCCAGAGGGATTTGGGCAGTGTTTTGCTCGGGATTTTGGATCTCTGTGCTCTGTGCATGCCAAATAAATTTGGGAAAAAATGCAAAGTATGAAAGTAAATCCTTGGTGGTGCTGGGAGGTGGAGCAGGAGTCCTCACCTCCGATGGACGCTGCAGGGATTGCAGCTCAAACAGCCCTTGGACAGCAGTGCTGGGTGAATGAAAGGCAGCTCCCAATGAAATGGGATGAGGCAGAGCTGCGAAAGCAGGAGCGTTTCCCTGGGGAAGAGCACTGTGAAAACACCAGACCCCTTCATTACTTCCCAGAGACGGACAGAAGGACGGACAGACGCCGTGACGCAGATGACCGCTTTGGAAGAGCAAAAGCCCCCATGGAGGAACGACAACGGAACGGAGCGGAGGAGCAGCCCGAGCCAAAGGGGGAGAAATCAAGACAAAATAAATGGAAGATGAGGGTGATTTCTTCCCTGCAGGTCCCAGGTTACATCCAGCCCTCGGTGCTGTGCCCTACAATGAAAGCAACGTGGTCCTCCCTCACCCCCCGTGGCCGCGGTCGGTGCCATCTGAAATAAAACATCCCAGCGCCGCCCTCTAATAAATCAAAGGGAAATAAAACGCTGCTTTAAGTTCTTTGCAGCTCAAAGAGGCTCGGAGGCAGGAGGGAGATTCAAAGATACGGCCGCAGCGTTGGCCTTAAAAGGCAAAATTCGCCCCCGCGGTGCCGGGTTCGAACAAGGTGAGCACCGTCGGCCCCACAGCCTCAAGGCGATGCTGAGCCAAACTGGGCTCCCAGTTGCCAGCAACTGGTGCTGGAGTGGGTTGGCTGGGGTAGAATCTGCTCCAAACGAGTCCCAGATCGGCCTGGATGCTCCTGGTTGGGAACTGCAATGCTTGGTGCTCCTACAGCACTTTTCACCCCATGAGGTTTCTTGCAACCATTAATTATTCCCCAGCAATTATTACGGACCAGACCCTCGCCCTGTAGATGCATCACGGGGAGGTGAGCGCTTGGTCTATACCAACACCATCCAAAAATACAGCAAAACTCACCCCAACCCAATTCCCAAAGTGCACAGTGCTGGGGTCCCCTCTCCCACCAATGCCAAGGCAATGCCGTTATCCTCCCCCCACTCCATCTCCTCTTCCCTCCCAACCATCCCGGAGGCGTCAACTGAATCGGCACCAACATGATCCATAAATTATTTCGTGCAAACAACCACGCGGAAAGCAGGGCACGTCGCAGCTGTGAGCTGCTATTCCTGCAGCCTGGGGCTGGGAAAAGAACCCAACCTGCCGCCACCCGCACCCATCTGTGGGGTGGGACGTGACGCAGCACCCAGCACCCACCTGGCCACGGGTGCTGGGAACTCAGCAAGGAGGATTTCTGCTCTCGTTTGCAATTGTTGGGAGAAGGAGGTGGGGAATCGGTGAGCGCAGAGCATGGAAAGAGGTGGATTGAGCAGAAAATGGGTGCTGATAACAGTAAGGCAGCCACCCTTGCCCAAGGGCATGGATCAAAGCCGGCACTGCAGCTCCAACCCGATGCAGAAGCACGGATGGATTCATGGGATGGATGCAGGTTCAGCAAATTCTGTGTCCCTGGGTTGGGGTCCTGCTGCCCCCCATACCTGGGGGGCTATGGAGAGCCCTCCAACCCCGGCACCATGGGGATGGAGCAGCCATCCAAGAGGAAATCCACTGGATTTGCCAAGAAGATGCCGGGGTAATCTTGGAACCGGATGACCTTTAAGGTCCCTCCCAACCCAAGCCATGATACATCCAAGAGGGGGAGTCCCTATCCCTTATTGCAGCCCTGGAGTGTGCCATCAGGGTACATGTGACACTGGGATAACACAGGTGCTTGGATGGGGAGCTTCAACAAAACCCAGTGGGAACCCAAAGGAAACTTCAAAGGGTATCCAAAGGGATCTCCAACAAAACCCAGTGGGAACCCAGAAGGAACTGCAACACAACCCAGTGGGAATCCAAAGGACATGCCAATGAAACCCAACGGGAACCCCAAGGAAACCCTAACAAAACCCAATGGGAACCCAGAGGGAATTCCAATAAAACCCAATGGGAATCCAAAGGACACTCCAACAAAACCCAGTGGGAACCCAAAGGGAACTCCAATACAACCCAGAGGGAACTCAAAGGACACTCCAACACAACCCGGAGGGAACTCAAAGGGAGCTCCAACACAACCCAGAGGGAACCCAAGCTGGGTTCCCACTCAATCTGGGGATGCTCAGGGAGGAAAATGGGGGGAAAAAATGAATTTTGTTATATTCACACAAATCCTTAGAAAAATATCCTCACTTTGCATCTCAGCCTGGCCAGCAAGGGTTATGCTGCCTGGGCACTCCTCACTTGACTGCTGGAGGCTGTGCAAGAAATGGTACAGCCCGTCCTCTCGCTGCAATAAATTGCCACCCAAATGGGCCTCGGGTATTTCTGGGCTTCGCCCCGGCGCCATGTGGGGATTTCAGCCCACGGGGACTCGTGCTGAGTTATTAAAAGCCCAATGGGTGTAGGAGGTGGCAGTGCTTGCAAGCGTGGCATCACTTTTCCTGCAGCTTTCTGTCCCCTATCCACGCTCCCATGTCCAAAAATCCATACCTCAGAGCCCCTAATAAAAGGGGTTAAACTTTTACACCGCAGCACGCACAATCACGTTTTGTCCCCCACTTTTCCCCCTTATCTTTAAAAATGAACATTTCCGTATAAAGACGTAATTCAGCACAGTCACCAGTGAGCCTCAAGTGGCAGAGTTTTAGGGGAAAAGCTGTGCTCAGCACGTTCCCATGCAGAGCAATCGCAAGGCATTTTTGGGGTGGAAAGCGCAGGTTTGCTCAATGGGGCAGAACAGCAGAAACACCAATGAAAAAGGAAATTTAAGCCCTCTGCCAAGGGAAAAATGCAACTTTTGATTCAGCATTTCAGGCACAAAATCACCCACCGCTGGCCAAGAGCATGCTTGTTTATGGGGACCCTATAGAGCACTACTGGGAGATGTACCATGAGGGCAGAACTGCCTTCCGTGGCCTTTTGGTGCTGTTTGACCCAGAGATCACTTGCTTCTCACCCCAAAATCACCTGCTTGGGGATTGTTTCCATACCAAACTTGGGGGGCTGTTCCCCTCCCAAGATGATCTACTTTGGGGATTGTTTCCACCCCAAAATCACCTACCTGGGGAGCTGTTCTAAAAAGCTGTCCATCCCAGGACCAACATCTCTCCAGGAAGGGCCAGACCCAACTCCTGGACATCCCACAGCACTTCCCCATGTCAACAAGAAGACTGGTCCCCAAGAGAGACACGCAATGGAGAGGGGACACCAAGACTTCTCGCATGTCATTGAACACTGGAATTTTGGGCAAAGTGGGCACTTACCACCTGGGGCTTGCTCCTGGGGTCAGGCTGCCGTGGGCACCTGGCGGGCTCAGGGGCAGTGGGTGTCACAGGCGAGGAGCGGGACCCATCCCCAGGGCTGGGGGACGTGTCACTGGAGTTGAGGGCCAGCATGTAACGCTTGGTGACATCCTCCAGTGATGGCGGCTGTAGGGCAGGGAAGGACTTGACAGGGGGACGGGTGGCCTCCAGTGTGGGGTGCTGGGCATGGTGGCCAGCGTGTGGCTCGGGGACCGTGATGGGGACGAAGGTGGCGGGCTCACTGGTGTGCCGCACGTGCTTGGTGGCCGGGCGGGCTCTGGCCATGGTGGTGGGCACCACCTGGTTCTCCTGGTGGGACACGCGGCTGCTGCGTTTCTTGGAGCTCCGGCGGGCGCCGCGTGGTGACAACACCTCGGCCAGCTTGGGATCAAAGCCGTAGCCGTGTCCAACACCCTGGGGACAGACAGGGACAGCTCTCTGCTCCGAAAGGATGGGCTCGCTGCTGGACGGTGGGATGCTGCCCTCCAGCTCGCTGATGGCCTCGCCGGGTCCCTCAAAGGCGCCCGCCGGCAGCTCGCCTCGGCGGCTGGGATCACTCAGAGACTTCTTCTTGATGGTTTTCCCATTGCCCTTCTCATCAATGACTTTATCCATGGCGCCGGGCTGGCTGACAATGGTCTGGATGAGGCTGCTGTAATCTCGCAGCCCATCGCTGCAGAGGGACAGGTCGCTGCCCGCGCTGCCCGCGTGCCCAGCCAGAGCAATGGCCGAGGGTTGGGGGATGCCGCCCTTTGTGCTCAATGAACCCAACAGGTTGCTGTCAACGGAGAAATTCTTCGCTTCCTCCGCCACCGGACAACGCCGGTGGGGCATGGGGTCACTCAGGGAGCGGTAGGGCTCACCGGGACCCTCCCCAATGCCACTCTCCACCCCATTGGTGCCCACCGAAGGGAATTTCCGCCGGCGCCGCAAGCTGCTGGGCGTGCTCGGGGCCTCTGATGGCACTTGGGCCTTGCAGGCCAGAGCATCCTCTGCAGCCGGAGCTGGGGGTGGAGGTGGCTCGGTGGCAGTGACATTGTTGTCATGCAGCTGCCAGGTCTCGTGTAGGTCCCCCAAGGCCACCCCAGTGGGCCCCGGCTCCGGCTCAGTGACAATACCCTCATCCGTCACGCTCGACTCGTGACCCAGCAGCTCCTCCATGGACTTCCTGCAAGAGACGTTCTCCTCCAACTCTACTTTCTTCAAACACTGCACGCTCACCGGCTGTCCCCGAAGGGCCACGTCCATCCCTGCCATCGGTGCCACCTCCTCGGCTCCATCCACACCTCCGCTGTCCTTCTGCTCGGCCGCCAAGCCATAGTCCTGCTGGGAGCCCATCCTGCTGATCTTCTCAAAGACCTGCCTGGCCTCCTGGATGTACTGATCCTGGATGACCATGGGCAGTGCGTCCTCATCATCCCCCAGCCTCCCACCATCGTGGCTGCTGGCGGAGGCCAGGAGGAGCTCAGAGGAGCTCTGCTTCATGGCGCTCTGCAGGAAGAGCCGTCTCGTCCCCGACTTGTCTGAGCAGGTGAAGGACTTGGCGCGACGCAACGTGGCCGTCAGGTCCTTCAGCGTGGGCCGCTCACCCGGCGCCCAGCGGCCGGAGGGCTGAGCGGAGCCGCGGGCCCGAAGGTTGGATGTAGGGATGTCGTAGGCTGCGGCCTCGCCGATCCTCACCCCTTTTTTCTTCACCTTCAGCTCCGACAGGTCCGACTTGAGGAAGCTGAGCAGCGTCAACGTCTCGGTGGCGATGTCGGGGTTGGATAAAGACTTGCGGTGCTCAGCGCGGTCTCCCACCAGCTGCAGAGCATCGCTCCCCAAATCCGCCCTCACCTTGGCCATGCCCGAAGGCAACTTGGGCCGGGCTCGGATTTGGGGTTGCCCCCATGCCAACCCATCGCTCGGCCCCAAAGCAGGCGATCGGCGTCCTCCGTGCAATGCCCAGCAGCCCGTTGGCTGCTCCTCTTCCTTCAGCGTCTCGCTGCTGGCGTAGCGGCTCCCGGCGGGACTGCCGAAGGGCAGGAGGTTCACCTTGGCCACGCGGGCTACCACGGGGCCGGCGGGGGCCAGCGGCTGCCTGCTCCCCGCTTTGCCCGGCGCCTCTCCGTCCCTCTCGGCCAAACGTTGGGCGCTTCGCCCTTCGCCTTCCGCACCCCGACGCGGCTCCTCCAGGCTGCGGGACGAGGAGGAAGAAGAAGAGGAGGAAGGAGGAGGAGGAGGGTGGGTTGAGCTATGCCAGGAATGCGGGCCGGGCCCCGGCGGAGCTCCGCGGGCAGCGCGCAGAGCGGGGTGCGGGACGCGGCTGCGGGGCGGAGGCGGAGGGGGCTGCGATGCCCGTCCGGAGCCGCTCCCGGCTCCGCATCCCGGGGAGCGCCGTCCGTTCTCTCCGAAGAGTTTGCGCATCGCCGGGACGCTGGGCCAGCGCGGCGGCTCCGCGCTCAGCGCCGGCCCCCGAGGCGGTAGAGGAGGAGGAAGAGGAGGAGGAGGAGGAGGCGGCGGCGGCGGCGGCGTCCCGGCATGGGCCGGGCCCGGTGCTGGCTCCGGCTCGGCGAAGCGAAGGGAAAGCTGACGAACCGATGGGGCCAGGCTGCGGAACGCCCGGCCCGGCGATTCGGCGTTCGGCGGCGGCGAAACTTTCCTAGCCGGGAACGAGAAGGAGGAGGAGGAGGAGGAAGGCGGGGAGGAGGCGGGCAGCATTCGGCCCTGCAATGCCCCCCGGCCGCTGCCCCCCTCCGCCATTGTGTGCCCCCCCCGGGGCCGCCTNGTCAATGGGACAATGAGACAATGGGTGAATGGGACAACGGGACAGTTGGTCAATGGGTCAATAGGATAATGGTTCAATGGACTGATGAGGTGATGAGGCAATGGGACAATGGGTCAATGGAAGGATGAGGTGATGGGACAATGGGACAATAGGACAATGAGTCAATGGACTGATGGGGTGATGGGACAATGGGATAATGGGTCAGTGGGTCAGTGGGTCAATGGGACCATGGGACAATGAGTCAATGGACTAATGGGGTGATGGGTCAATGGGATAATGGGTCAATGGGACAATAGGTCAATAGACTGATGGGGTGATGGGACAGTGGGATAACAGGTCAGTGGGTCAATGGGACAATGGGATAATGGTCAATGGACTGACAGGGTGATGGGAAAATGGGATAATGGGTCAGTGGGTCAATGGGACAATGTGACAATGCGTCAATGGGTCAATGGGCTGACAGGGTGATGGGACAATGGGATAATGGGTCAGCGGGTCAATAGGCCAATGGGACAATGGATCAGTGGATCAGTGGACTGACGGGGTGATGGGACAATGGTCAGTGGGTCAGTGGGACAATGGAACATTGGTTTGGGATTTGTCCTTCCTGCATTGAGCCATGGACATGGCTGTTACATCTCCGGGCAGAATTCCCAAGAAAAAAAGCAGGTGAGACATGAACACTGCAATCATGAGATGAGTGACACCATCCTTCAAAAAGTCCCTTGTAGGGTGCAGGAGGGACATGCTCAAGGTTATGAGCATGGCTGGTGGTGGAACACTCCTGTCCTAAAAAAAGCAGCCAAAAAAACGGGCTGCCTTGACACCACAGTGATGGGCACAGGGTAAAACCCATGGGGAAATCAGGGCTCCAAGTGAGGAAAGAGCTGCCCTATGTTGGGTGGGAGCTGTGCAGGGTGCAGTGAGATTTATCATTGCATGAGAGGAGATAAGGGAAAGGTAGGAAGGAGAAGTGGGAGCTGTTGGAAGCTGTTGGGATGGTTTCTGGTTCTGTGCCACAGCGGAAGTGAAAGCTGCAGCTCAGCAGATTTGTAGCCCTCCATGGGTAATATAAGGGAAATCTCCATTTATCAAAGCCTGGAGATGAAGGGCATCGAGGAGAGTGATTTGGGACATGCAACATAGTGGGGCGCTGGCCTCTGTTGCTCTACGGGCATCTCCTATATGGTTTTGTGCCCCAGCAATAAAATAAACACAGTGCACGGGCTCACGGACATGAAGTTCATCCCATGCACAAAATGCGTCTGCAAATGTGCTCACACGAAACCCAGCAAACCTGCACGGCGGGGGCAGGGATTAGGCAAAGCAGGTTGGAGAGACGTGAGAAGGGGAAAACACGTAGCTCGGGGCTGCCTTCCTGCTCTGCAAAACAACCCGTCCCCACGTCACATTTTGGGACACCACGCGGGTGTTTTCCCCCGTGGAGCGGGATAGGGGATAGGGCCACCCCTTCACTGAGCTGCCCGGGCTCAGCTGGCAGCCTCCAGCCATGGGGTGGGTTTGTGTAAGCCCGGAGGTATGCACCCACAAACTCACGTATACACCATGCACCCACAAACCCACATATGGACCCATCTGCTCACCCGTGTGCATAAACACTCAAAGACAAGCGTATATATACAAGCAGATCTATACCTCCATGCTTATGCATACCTCTGTGCATATGTATATAGCTCTATACAAATCCAAACAAAAGTATATATGGCTCTATAACACAGACCCACACACATACAATGTATATTCATTATTCTCTACATATACATGAAAATGCATCTCCAAACACACGCACATACTCAAACCTCTGTGCCTGTATCTACAAATACATCTCCACGCACATCTGTATGGATCTCCGTGCCTATACATAGGAGTATATCTCTGTGCACATATGGGGTCACACCTATACACACCTCTATGCACAGATACCCAGAAATTTAAGCTTCTGGACACACATCTGTGTGCACACACCCCTCTGTTCACACATACCTACATCCCTGCATGTATGTAAATATATATACGTGTTCCCCTCACTGACACCAGTGTCCCCACACAGCCGGATCCCATTAGGAAAACACCTCCAGCTCCCAGCTTAGGGTGTAGGGCACAGCTGGGGAGCCCTGATCTGCTCCATATAGGTGACAGATGCTGATGGGCAGCTCTGGGCTGTGCCATCCCACGGGCGTGGGACCCCCACCAGGTCCCCCGAGGAGCCCTGAGCCCACTCCTTAACCTTAACCCCCCAGCTGGGGCGCCCAGGACTCCAACCCACCATAGGCACGGCCCCAATGGGTCTGAGTGCGTGCTCAGTGTCACCCCACGGCTCGATCCGCACCCCGACCCCATCCCGCCCCGTTCAGCCCCATCCAACCCGGCTCGGTGTGACACAGTCTGCTTGGATCCTGCCCCGGTTTAGACCGGATCTGATCCGGTTGTTCAACCCGACCCCTCCCGGCTCTGCCTGCCCCATCCCGGCCTCACCCTGCCCGGCTCGGTTCGCCTCGGTTCGGTTCGGCACTTACCGGAGCGGGGATGCGCCGGGAGCGAAGCAGCGATCGCAATCCGGGGCCGCCCCTCCGCTGTCCGCCCTCCTCGATCCGCCCCGGGGCCGCCCCGCTCCGCCCCGCCCGGCCCGGGCACCTGTGGGGTGGGGAGGGGGTGGGGAGTGGGGAGGGGGCACTGCTGGATGGGGAGGGCACAGCTGGGTGGGGACGCAAGGAAGGGGTGGCACATAGGGAATAGAATGGGACAGCTGGATGGGGAGGGCACAGCTGGATGAGGATGCAGGGAAGGGGGTGGTGTATTTGGATCGGGATGGCACAGCTGGATGGGGAGGGCACAGCTGGAATGGGACACAGCTGGATGGGGGCTTAGTACGCCTCTGGATGTCGTGTAGTGGGATGGGGATGGCACCGCTGGATTGGGATGGCAAAGCTGGAGGGGGCACAGCTGGAGTGGGGTGGCACAACTGATTGGGATGGCACAGCTGGGTGGGTGTGCAGAAGGAGTGGGATGGCACAGCTGGATTTGATGGGATGGCTGGAGGAGGGTATAAGGGGATCGGGAGGGCACAGCTGGATTGGGAGGGCAAAATTGGAGGGGGCACAGCTGGATGGTGGCACAGATAGACGAAGAGAGAAGGATGGGGTGGCACAGCTGGATTGGGATGGCAAAGCTGCAAGGGGCACAGCTGGATGGGCGGGCATAACTGGAGGGGCTCAGCTGGGTAGGGGAACAGCCGGATGGAAGTCATAGCTGGATGGGGGTAGAGCTGGATGAGGAATAACGTCTGGGTGGGGGCACAGGTGGGGAGGAGCACATTTGGATGTGGGTGGCAGAGCTGGATGGAAATGTCATAGGAGATGGCATTGGCACAGCTGGGAAAGGTTTTCCCAACTGGAGAAGGGGCAAATCTGGAGCTGGGGCACAGCTGGATGGAGTGGCACAGCTGGATGGCATTTCACAGCTGGATGGAGTGGCAACAGCTGGAGAAGGCGTCATCATTCCCACCTTGCAAATATCTGGATTGAATGGGGCATTGGGATGCTCCCAGTTCCCCCCCAAAACAGGGTCTCCAGGATGGGGAAGAGGATGGGGAAGTTTCTGCCTCTGCTCACAGCTGGATTACACCGGCCAACATCTGGATTGCCCCAGCTGCAGCAGGGCAAAGGGGTCGGTGCCTTCGTTACTCATTAACCAACCCATAGAGCCGCTGCACTTCCTGAGCAGGGCCATTAAAAGGCAATAAGGAAAGGAGCCCAGGGGATGGCATGGGTATGAAAGAACCGATGCAGAAAGAGCCTGAGGATACAAATCTTGCATGGGATGCTGGGCTCAGCCCTTCCTTTCCATGGGATCCTGCGCTCAGTCTGCTTTGCCCTCTGAAATTATTTTGTTCTCCTCCTTCTTATGGGGTTCTGCTTTTATGGGGGGAGGTGATGATGGAGCACAACGCTGGGTGCTCCCCAGCATCACCTCATTGCAGTGAAGGGTTTGGGGTGTGGGCTTGGCTGCGGGGTAGGGGATGGGGAGACGGGGCGAGGTGCCTGCATCCCACTGGCGCCTGTATGGGCACGGGCAAGGCTGGCTCTCATTGATCCTGGCACTGCAGCGCTGCAGGGAGATCACTTCTGGCAGGAGAGATGTTGGAGATTCGCAACCACAGCCGGGCTGGAGCCATCGCCCCAGTCCTGGGGCTGCCCAGGCAGGTGGGGATGGGGTGGGGATGGCTCGGTGCCCTCGTGAAATTCCCAGCTGCCGCGGGGAGCAGGAAACTGGGGGGAGAAAAAGTGTCTGTCTGCGGAGAGGAGCGGCAAACACGCCTTGTGCAAACACGCCTGGCAGCATTCTGCAGAAAAGCAGGGCTTTCCCCTCGTACCGCCGCGCTGCTGGGGGAGACGGGGCTGAGAAGGGACACAACTCACTGCTGTGATGAGCCGCCGATGGCAGCACGTGCCCCATCTCTGTCTATGGAGCTGAATGTGAGCTGGGGAAGAGCTCGGGAAGCTGGGGAAGAGTCACCACCCTGCCAGTGTCCTTGCAGGTGCCCAAGGTGAGCCTTGCGGTGGGGACGCCGTAAATAGGGCGAGGAGTGACAAACACTGAGAACCAGCTGCTCCCGGCTGCTCACCGACCTCACCCCTCTGTCCCATCCAACCCAGCCCTGTGGCACCCGGGATAGAAGAGAGCCAAAAATCTGCTGTTTTCAGGGCTGAGTATGGCTTTTTTACCCCAATTTCAGCTGCTCAGCTAGGTGAGCTACTGGCAGAGTGCATGCCTGCAAGGATATCTTCTTATTCTTCTCGCAGAACCAGAGGGTTCCTGGCTAACTTGGAAGAGAGTCAACAAGTTATGTGAAGCTTCTGGCTGCGTTTTGGGTCATGAAAAGAAATTTCCTCCTGGAGATGTCATTTTGTGATTACCAGCACACGGAGAGACGGGACGGATTCGGAGAGCACTGCGTGTTCCTTTGGCAAGGGGACAATGCTCTTTCTCCACCCCTCACCCCCAGCATTTTGGGGCTGTAAGGAGAGAAACAGGAGTGTGAGCACTCTCATTTCGATGCCCTCATGCAGACAGGAGGGAGGGGAAGCTCTCTGGGAGGAGTAATTGGGGAAGGCAAACAGCCGCGCTGTTGGGCTCATCTTTGCTTGCCACCAATTGAATTAATCTCTGGCACAAAGGCCTGGTGCAGCGGCTGGGCTCGGCCTCACGAGACCTTCTGGCTGCCTGGTTCCTGCCCTCCGGCTGCGTGCTGCCAGTAATTGCATTTACAATGCCTGCAGAAGAGCTGCGTCGCTGCCGGCTGCTTTTCTTGTCTGGCTTTGGGTGCTTGTGCATCCAGGAGAGCTGCTGTGGGCAGGAGACATCGCCTTGGGTTTCCAGAGTGTTCCCTCCATGCTGTGTCCTCCCCACAGCAGTTGGCTGTGCACCCATCCAGCTGGGCATCCATCCAGATGTGCACCCATCCAGATAGGAGCCCCATCCCACTGTGTTGCAGTCGAGCTGCCTGCATACAGCTATGCCCCATCCAGCTGTGCCCCATCTGCCCATGTCTATCCAGCTGTGACCCTGTTGAACTGTGCCTCATTCAGTTGTGCACCCATCCAGCTGTGCCCCATCCAGCTGTTCTCCCATCCAGCTGTGACCCTATCAAACTGTGCCTCATTCAGTTGTGCACCCATCCAGCTGTGCCCCACCCAGCTGTTCTCCCATGCAGTTGTGACCCTATCAAACTGTGCCTCATTCAGTTGTGCACCCATCCAGCTGTGCCCCACCCAGCTGTTCTCCCATGCAGTTGTGACCCTATCAAACTGTGCCTCATTCAGTTGTGCACCCATCCAGCTGTGAAACGTCCAGCAGCGTCACGCTTGAGCTGCCTGCATCCAGCTGTACTCCATCAATCAGTCACCCATCCCACTGTGCCCCAATCCAGCTGTGTCAGAATCCATCTGTCCTCTCATCCATCTGTGCCGCCATCTGACTGCCCCCCATCCAGCTACACTGATACCCAGCTGTGCCCCCATCCAGCTGTGCCTCCACCCATCCATCCATCTCCTCCCATCCAGTTGCATCACATTCCAGCTGTTTTCCCATCCTCCTGTGCCTGAATCCAGCTGTGCCCTTTTGTGTGCGAACCCAGGTGTGCTGCCATCCAGCCGTCCCCATCCTTCCATGACCCCCATCCAGCTGTCTGCATCCAGCTGTGCCCTCATCCATCTGTGTCCCACTCCACCTGTGCCTCCACCCAGCTGTGCCACCCATCCAGCTGTGCCACCCCATCCATCTGTGCCCCCTCTGGTTCCTCCCTGCTCACCCAGCTGCAGACAGCTTGCGTGAGAAATCTAATTCCTAAAAGCTGTGTCAAGTGGAAATGACGCCAATTCCTCGTGTCCTTCTCCTGACACCGCCAGCCTGCCAGGTGGCAGACCTGGTCCTGCTTGCTAATGAAGTTTGATTTCTTCTTTCTCTGTTTTAACCATTTTCCAGCAATTTTTCCCTGCAGACACACAGACACCTGCTACCACAGCGAGAGCAGCCTGCAGCTGGGCAGCATGAGATCCCAGATGCCATTTTTTGGCAGAGAAGGTGGCTTGGTGGAGATGGTCTCACCCCTTTAATCATAGAATCATGGAACTAGAGGATTATTGGAGATGGAAGGGACCCCTAAAGGCCATCTGGTCCCACTTCTTGCGAAGCACAGAAACACCCACAGCTCCATCAGTGCTCACAGCCCCATCCGCTGATCTCAGGTGTCTCCCTTGNACTTTCCCCGAGAGGCGTGGTTTCCTCCTGCAGAGGGGGATGGTTGCAGGGCTGCGGATTGTCCTTTCTTTTTTTTTTCCCTTCTCTTTTTTTTTGGCAACAGCAGAAGGAGAGCAGGCCGAGCAGTCACCCCCCGCATCCCTCCTCCCTCTCCGTCCCTTCCTCCCTCTCCATCTCTCTCAACTTTTTTTTTTGCTTTCTGCGGGGGTTTTCCCCATCAAGAGGTTACAAGTCGGGGCTGAAGGCAGAGACCCTTTCCTTCCACCCCCCCCACCCCCCCCGGATTCCTCCTGCATTGCCCCATCCCCGACTTTCCACGAGCCCTGGCAGCTCTCTGCTCTGCTTAACGATGTTCTCGTGGCTTTTCAGCCTCCAAACGCTGCCAGTGCTCCGTGCTTGCAGGCACTGATCTCCGTCTCCCAAGGGTTTATCAGGGAGGAAACGAAAATGAATGGGATAACCCCGATTTGCTCTGCTGTGGCACCACGGAAAGGACTCTGCTCTCTCTGTCGCAGGGGCACGGAAACCTTCCAAGTGCCTCCAGCAGCGCCCTGAGCCCGGGGGAGGGGGGGGTCTGTCCCAACTTTCCTCCTACCCTGCTGCCCCCGGAGCTGGGTGTCCCCCACGCTGTCCCCTGGCATTTGGGATGTGGTTTAGGGAAGAGCTTTGTGTTTCTTCTGCTTTTGGTGCTGCAGGAGCTGCTCCTCGGGCTGCAAGTGAAGGAGATGTCTCCAAGTGTCCCCTTCCATCCCATCCCCCAGGAGTTGCTGTGCCCATCACCGTGGCCTCTGGGCCTGGTGGCATTTATAGGGTAACACCACCACCGTCACATCCACGCCATGGATCTGGGAAGGAGCCATCAGACCCCAAGGCTGGGCAAGACCAGAAGCCCATCAGCTGAGCTCCGAGTGCCCTGAGCACACACAGAGTTGGCACTTTCACCTCCCAGACCTCTTCGTGGTGTCCTGAGTGACCTTGCCCCAAACCTGGAGTGTCCCCACAGAGTCCCCAAGCCTCTCCCAGGCACTGAGTGGCGGTCGCTGCCTGCTTGCACACCCCACAAAGGTGGTCTGGGGGCATCTGAGCTCCTGGGAAAATACAAAATCTGTGCAGTTTTGCCTTTTTTGGACATCCCTTGGCATCGTTTTGCAGAACTTTCCATAGTCAGCCCTACATCGGTGGCCCCACCCACTGCAGGGCCAAGCAGTGCTACCTGCAGCCCTCCACCCCGCTGTGCACGTTCCCCCAAACCCGAAAATCTGACGTCCTCTCCAAAATCCAAAGATTTCGTGCACTCTCCGAAATCCGGAGATCTTTTTTTCGCCCTTTCCAAACCTGAAGACGTTGCGCCCTCTCCTGGGTCCGGGTGGTGTGGCCGAATCCGAGCCCAACACCCAACACTCTTCTTTGTCTGGGGAAACCTGGGGGCAGCTGCATCCCCTCGGGTTTGTCCCTCCAACCACCCGTATTGATGCATCACGCGGCCCTGTGGGGATGGCAGACCCCAAAAACGCATTGGAAGAGATTTCATTGGCTACGCCCATGGGGAACCCAAAGTCCACCCCAAGCCCACCCCAAGGCCACCCCAAGGCCACCCAAAGTCCACCCCAAGTCAACCCCAAGGCCACCTCAAGTCAATCCCAAGGCCACCCAAAGTCCACCTCAAGTCTACCCCAAGTTCACCCCAAGTCCAGCTCAAGTCCACCCCAAGGTTACCCCAAGTCCACCCCAAGGTTACCCCAAGTCCACCCCAAGGCCACCCAAAGTCCACCTCAAGTCAACCCCAAGGCCACCCAAAGTCCACCCCAAGCCCACCCCAAGCCCACCCCAAGGCCACCCAAAGTCCAGCCCAAGTCCACCTCAAGTCAACCCCAAGGCCACACCAAGTCAACCCCAAGGCCACCCAAAGTCCACCTCAAGTCTACCCCAAGTCCACCCGAAGTCTACCCCAAGTCCACCCCAAGGCTACCCAAAGTCCACCCCAAGTCCACCCCAAGGCCACCCCTGTCTCCTCCATTGCCTCCTGCATCCCAACCAAATGCACCCTCTCCCAGTGCATGGTCTTCCCCTTTGCTTTGGCAAAGGGAAGGAAGAGCTCAAGTGCATCCAGGCGCAGTGCATTGGGATTAACTGGGGAGCCTGGCCAGGTGGCTTTGCACAAGCATCCAGTCTAGAGGGCTGCTATTTCTTGAGATTGAAAGCAAATTGCTTAAGTTGACTTAGATGTGATTATTGCACACCAACGCCTGTGAGAAACAAGGTATCCATAGAGCTACACGCATATAGGCACACACATAACGTGGTGTGGATAGTTGAGGTGTATTTTGAGTGGGGTGTATCTGAGCAGTGCTACAACCTTCCCCTGCTTGGGTGATGTATATATGGGTACATATGGCACGTGTGTATCGTTGGATGCATACAGGAAAAAGGAGGGTAGGTTTATTCTATACATCCTACGTGTTAAAGACTGGCAAAGCAGTTAGAGGTACATCCACAGCGCCCAGCGTCTTGGTGGCAATGGCTCAACCTCGTCTGGACCGTGTCCCTTGCAAACCACAATGCTTTGATTCGTTGGCTCAGCGTTGTCGCCCTGCAGAGTGCAATCAGATGTGGGGTTCTGGGTGACAGAGGTGGCAGAGACGCCGAGAGTCCAAGGACAGCGATGCTGGTGTGCACCTATCAGCCCGTGGCCATCGCCTGGGTGGGAAATGTGGCATCGGTGTCCCGGTTCCCCTCATTCCCCCCATCCCAGCTTCCAGTCTGGCTGGGGATGCTCTCTTGCACCACTGGGCTCATGTCTCTTGTTGGTCCAGTCCCATTCTGGGATATCCCAGAGTTCCCCCTGAAATGTCTGTGACACTGAACTTTTCCTCTCCTGAAGCCATGGAGATTCTGGGGGCTACTGGTATTCAGGACCCCTGAACTGCCCCACAGTTTCACTGGGGAAACACAGAGCCACATTTCCCAACCCCCAAAAAATCCTTCCCAGGGATGGTACAGCCCCATAAGATGAGGAGAAGCTTTGAACACTAGTCCCACCAGTGACATTTACTGCATTGGTGCCTCAGCCTCCACCAAAACTTGGCACAAAGCAGCTCAAACCAGGATGGCATGGTGAGAGCCAACAGACACCACGTGGGCCCTGTGCTGGGACTCTCTCCACACTGCCGTGGGGTGGAGATGGGATGGAAGTGAGTCTGGAAGCTTGGGAGGTGGTAGAATGATAGAATGGCTTGGGTTGGAAGAGACCTCAAAGATCATCTAGTTCCAACCCGTGAGGGCCCAGAGCCCCATCCAACCTGGTCTTGAACACCCCCAGAGATGGGGCACCCACAGCTCTCTGGGCGCATCCCCATCTCTGCACCATGCAGCTTCAACCCAAATTGCTCCATGCCCAGCCCCGGTGACACCGAGGTGGCCTCGTCCACCTAGGAGCCGTAGGTGATGCAGTGGTCATGCCGCCACTTGGAGCTCATCTTGTCCAAGAGATAGCGGGTGCTCTCACGAAACTTGCGCTGGGTGAAGTAGAAGAGGATGGGGTCAAGGACGCTGTTCATGCTGGCAAAGGGCCGTGTGCACTTGTAGGCAATGGCAAAAGCCTGCAGGGTCAGGCAGGGCAAACTGGGTGAGGAGCGGACGATCAGATAGATGGTCTTGGTGAGGTGGAAGGGGAAGAAGCTGATGGAGAAGACGATGACGACGATGATGATCATGCGCACGGCCTTGTCCTTCTTCTTGTGCACTGCCAGGCCAATCAGCTCATCTCTCTGGCACAGGATGCGGGCCATGCTGCAGTAGCAGGCCAGGATGGCTGCGAAGGGCAGCAGGAAGCCGGTGATGGTCAGTGTGATGCCATAGGGGAAGTAGGATGCGGAGCGGTCCGGCGGGCTCAGGTCATAGCAGACAGTGCGATTCCTCTGCGTGCCGGTGGAGGCGAAGACGAAGGTGGGCAGGCACTGGGCGATGACGATGAACCACACGGCAGCACACACCAGCCACGTCAGCTTCTTTCCCTTCTTTTTGTGCCACGAGGCCAAGGGGTGGCAGATCCCCATGTAGCGCTGGACGCTGATGCAGGTGAGGAAGAGGATGCTGCCGTGCAGGTTGGTGTAGAACTGGAAGCGGACGAATTTGCAGGTGAAGTCCCCGAAGGGCCAGTAATCCTTCTGGGTGTAGTTGTAGATGAGGAGAGGGAGGGAGCAGACGTAGAGCAGGTCGGCTGTGGCCAGGTTCAGCATGTAGATGGTGGTGCGGGTCAACGCCTTGCGGGCCAGCCAGATCTGCCCAATGACGACGGCGTTGAGTGGCAGCCCCAGTAGGAACACCACTGAGTAGACCAGGGGCAGCAGGACCTGCTTGAATTCCTCGTGGAAGGTGCACGAGTTCCTCCCAGCTGTGAAGTTGGCCATGCTCACCGTCCCCTCTTCACTGGGTGAAGTGCCTGTGAATGACAAATGGGACAGTCAGTGGATGGACCTGGACTGGCATGTGCGGCCCCATAGCCTCGTATGCCACCATCTCAAGGCAACACAGATCATAACATCATAGAATCACAGAATCATTGAGGTTGGAAAAGACTTCTAGGATTCCCAAGCCCAACCCCAGCCCACCCCCAGTGTTCCCACTGACCACGTCCTTAATGCCACATCCCCATGGTTCTGAACACCCCCAGGGATGGTGAACCCCCACTCCCTGGGCAGCTGTGCCACTGCATCACCACTCTTTGACAGAATAAATTTTCCCTAACATCCAACCTGACCCTCCCCTGGCACAATTGGAGGCCATTCCCTCTCGTCCTATTGCATGATGGAATTTGGGGTCTATTGGGTGGATGGGCGATGGCCCTTGGGGACATTGCAGTGGCCTTCATCACCACCCCGCGGTGCTGGCACTTTGCTGGGCAGGCAGAGCTGACGCAGAGGAAATCGCAGCATGGCCGTTAGCAATGCAGTGAGCTCGGCCCACGTCCCTGCTCCTCTGCAGGGGGTGCCAAAGTCCCATGGCAGAGTCACCCGGTTGGGAAGCAGCAAGCAGTGCTGCCTGCAGCGGGACACGGAGCTGTTTTGTGGGCACTTTCCTCCAGCAACTGAGAGTGGTGGTCGATTGGTGTTGGAAGGTTTTGATCGTGTGTGTGATGGAAACCCACCCCTGTGAGCTCTGGGCTGCTGGGGGGAGGCTTTTTGCAGGGGATGGGAAGATGACCCCGAGACAGAAGGTGCAACTGCAGCCAGCCCTGCCGGGAGAGAGGGTTGCAATCCGACAAGTGAAAGGAGGAAATAAAACACAACAAAGGCAGCAACCATCCCCCCTGCCCAGCCCTGGCCACGTCACTTTGCCAAGGCCTCACTTGGCACCTGTGACCCCCTTGTGCCCCACAGTGCCTCATGGCACCCACTGCCCAGCCCCCGCCACCTCCAACAGCCACCCCAGAGCTGAGACATGCTGCATCCCCTGTGCCCCCACCTCTGCCCCAAGCCTCAGTGTACGGTTGGAGTAGAGTGTGGAGCGTAGGGCCAGGGTACCCCATGCCTGTGCCCTCCTCAGGGACCCCCAGTGGGGCAGCACCCACGGGATCACCACCATGGGAAATGGCCTACAAAAGGAAGGGGGTGGGCTTGGGGAGCCCAGAGCACTGCCTACCTGCTGAGGTGCTCAGGGTGCTGGGGGTGCTGGGCCCTGGACTCGCTCTAGGTCCTGGGTGCATCCGCAGCATCACTTCCCCTTCCACTCTGACGTGGCAGCCAAGCACCAAATGGGGAACAGAAACCAAGTGGCAGCGTGGGCACAGCACTGCGTGGCACTGCGCGGTGTGCGGCCGTGTGGCACCGCGTGCCGGGGTGGGCACAGTGTTCCCCAGACCCCAAAATGCAAAACCCAGGCACCAAGTGATATCTGAGGACGTGCCACCGGGCTCAGCCCAGAGAGGGACATGGGGATGTGACAGCAGTGACACCACAGCACAAGCACCCACGGGTGCCCCAGGCCACCTGCAAGGCTGCTGAAATAAATAGTTATAGCACTGAATATGTGCATTCTTCTCCATCCTAATGCAATTACTGCATTGTTTCATCTCCCTTCCAGAGCAGGGAGCTTTTGCAAAGCTTGGCATGAGCACGCTGCTGCAGCTGAGTGAGTCCCATGTTCTAAATTTGCCTCGTGCAGAGGAATCAGATGCTCCCCCTTGGTCCTTTCAAGCAACTCGTTGCTTTTGCAAAAATAGGCCACAAATCCAAGTGAAACCCATTGGCACAGCACTGATCCGTGCTCCAGGCTGATGGCACAGTCCAATGGGCCAACGAGTCAATAGGACAACGGGTCAACGGGTCAATGGGACAATGAGACAGTGGGTGAATGGGACAACGGGACAGTTGGTCAATGGGTCAATAGGATAATGGTTCAATGGACTGATGAGGTGATGGGACAATGGGATAATGGGTCAATGGGACAATGGGACAATGGGACAATGGGTCAATGGGACAATGAGACAATGGGTGAATGGGACAACGGGACAGTTGGTCAATGGGTCAATAGGATAATGGTTCAATGGACTGATGAGGTGATGGGACAATGGGATAATGGGTCAATGGGACAATGGGACAATGAGTCAATGGACTGATGGGGTGATGGGACAATGGGACAACGGGTCAATGGGACAATGAGACAATGGGTGAATGGGACAACGGGACAGTTGGTCAATGGGTCAATAGGATAATGGTTCAATGGACTGATGAGGTGATGAGGCAATGGGACAATGGGTCAATGGAAGGATGAGGTGATGGGACAATGGGACAATAGGACAATGAGTCAATGGACTGATGGGGTGATGGGACAATGGGATAATGGGTCAGTGGGTCAGTGGGTCAATGGGACCATGGGACAATGAGTCAATGGACTAATGGGGTGATGGGTCAATGGGATAATGGGTCAATGGGACAATAGGTCAATAGACTGATGGGGTGATGGGACAGTGGGATAACAGGTCAGTGGGTCAATGGGACAATGGGATAATGGTCAATGGACTGACAGGGTGATGGGAAAATGGGATAATGGGTCAGTGGGTCAATGGGACAATGTGACAATGCGTCAATGGGTCAATGGGCTGACAGGGTGATGGGACAATGGGATAATGGGTCAGCGGGTCAATAGGCCAATGGGACAATGGATCAGTGGATCAGTGGACTGACGGGGTGATGGGACAATGGTCAGTGGGTCAGTGGGACAATGGAACATTGGTTTGGGATTTGTCCTTCCTGCATTGAGCCATGGACATGGCTGTTACATCTCCGGGCAGAATTCCCAAGAAAAAAAGCAGGTGAGACATGAACACTGCAATCATGAGATGAGTGACACCATCCTTCAAAAAGTCCCTTGTAGGGTGCAGGAGGGACATGCTCAAGGTTATGAGCATGGCTGGTGGTGGAACACTCCTGTCCTAAAAAAAGCAGCCAAAAAAGCGGGCTGCCTTGACACCACAGTGATGGGCACAGGGTAAAACCCATGGGGAAATCAGGGCTCCAAGTGAGGAAAGAGCTGCCCTATGTTGGGTGGGAGCTGTGCAGGGTGCAGTGAGATTTATCATTGCATGAGAGGAGATAAGGGAAAGGTAGGAAGGAGAAGTGGGAGCTGTTGGAAGCTGTTGGGATGGTTTCTGGTTCTGTGCCACAGCGGAAGTGAAAGCTGCAGCTCAGCAGATTTGTAGCCCTCCATGGGTAATATAAGGGAAATCTCCATTTATCAAAGCCTGGAGATGAAGGGCATCGAGGAGAGTGATTTGGGACATGCAACATAGTGGGGCGCTGGCCTCTGTTGCTCTACGGGCATCTCCTATATGGTTTTGTGCCCCAGCAATAAAATAAACTCAGTGCACGGGCTCACGGACATGAAGTTCATCCCATGCACAAAATGCGTCTGCAAATGTGCTCACACGAAACCCAGCAAACCTGCACGGCGGGGGCAGGGATTAGGCAAAGCAGGTTGGAGAGACGTGAGAAGGGGAAAACACGTAGCTCGGGGCTGCCTTCCTGCTCTGCAAAACAACCCGTCCCCACGTCACGTTTTGGGACACCACGCGGGTGTTTTCCCCCGTGGAGCGGGATAGGGGATAGGGCCACCCCTTCACTGAGCTGCCCGGGCTCAGCTGGCAGCCTCCAGCCATGGGGTGGGTTTGTGTAAGCCCGGAGGTATGCACCCACAAACTCACGTATACACCATGCACCCACAAACCCACATATGGACCCATCTGCTCACCCGTGTGCATAAACACTCACAGACAAGCGTATATATACAAGCAGATCTATACCTCCATGCTTATGCATACCTCTGTGCATATGTATATAGCTCTATACAAATCCAAACAAACGTATATATGGCTCTATAACACAGACCCACACACATACAATGTATATTCATTATTCTCTACATATACATGAAAATGCATCTCCAAACACACGCACATACTCAAACCTCTGTGCCTGTATCTACAAATACATCTCCACGCACATCTGTATGGATCTCCGTGCCTATACATAGGAGTATATCTCTGTGCACATATGGGGTCACACCTATACACACCTCTATGCACAGATACCCAGAAATTTAAGCTTCTGGACACACATCTGTGTGCACACACCCCTCTGTTCACACATACCTACATCCCTGCATGTATGTAAATATATATACGTGTTCCCCTCACTGACACCAGTGTCCCCACACAGCCGGATCCCATTAGGAAAACACCTCCAGCTCCCAGCTTAGGGTGTAGGGCACAGCTGGGGAGCCCTGATCTGCTCCCTATAGGTGACAGATGCTGATGGGCAGCTCTGGGCTGTGCCATCCCACGGGCGTGGGACCCCCACCAGGTCCCCCGAGGAGCCCTGAGCCCACTCCTTAACCTTAACCCCCCAGCTGGGGCGCCCAGGACTCCAACCCACCATAGGCACGGCCCCAATGGGTCTGAGTGCGTGCTCAGTGTCACCCCACGGCTCGATCCGCACCCCGACCCCATCCCGCCCCGTTCAGCCCCATCCAACCCGGCTCGGTGTGACACAGTCTGCTTGGATCCTGCCCCGGTTTAGACCGGATCTGATCCGGTTGTTCAACCCGACCCCTCCCGGCTCTGCCTGCCCCATCCCGGCCTCACCCTGCCCGGCTCGGTTCGCCTCGGTTCGGTTCGGCACTTACCGGAGCGGGGATGCGCCGGGAGCGAAGCAGCGATCGCAATCCGGGGCCGCCCCTCCGCTGTCCGCCCTCCTCGATCCGCCCCGGGGCCGCCCCGCTCCGCCCCGCCCGGCCCGGGCACCTGTGGGGTGGGGAGGGGGTGGGGAGTGGGGAGGGGGCACTGCTGGATGGGGAGGGCACAGCTGGGTGGGGACGCAAGGAAGGGGTGGCACATAGGGAATAGAATGGAACAGCTGGATGGGGAGGGCAAAGCTGGATGAGGATGCAGGGAAGGGGGTGGTGTATTTGGATCGGGATGGCACAGCTGGATGGGGAGGGCACAGCTGGAATGGGACACAGCTGGATGGGGGCTTAGTACGCATCTGGATGTCGTGTAGTGGGATGGGGATGGCACCGCTGGATTGGGATGGCAAAGCTGGAGGGGGCACAGCTGGAGTGGGGTGGCACAACTGATTGGGATGGCACAGCTGGGTGGGTGTGCAGAAGGAGTGGGATGGCACAGCTGGATTTGATGGGATGGCTGGAGGAGGGTATAAGGGGATCGGGAGGGCACAGCTGGATTGGGAGGGCAAAATTGGAGGGGGCAAAGCTGGATGGTGGCACAGATAGAAGAAGAGAGAAGGATGGGGTGGCACAGCTGGATTGGGATGGCAAAGCTGCAAGGGGCACAGCTGGATGGGCGGGCATAACTGGAGGGGCTCAGCTGGGTAGGGGAACAGCCGGATGGAAGTCATAGCTGGATGGGGGTAGAGCTGGATGAGGAATAACGTCTGGGTGGGGGCACAGGTGGGGAGGAGCACATTTGGATGTGGGAGGCAGAGCTGGATGGAAATGTAATAGGAGATGGCATTGGCACAGCTGGGAAAGGTTTTCCCAACTGGAGAAGGGGCAAATCTGGAGCTGGGGCACAGCTGGATGGAGTGGCACAGCTGGATGGCATTACACAGCTGGATGGAGTGGCAACAGCTGGAGAAGGCGTCATCATTCCCACCTTGCAAATATCTGGATTGAATGGGGCATTGGGATGCTCCCAGTTCCCCCCCAAAACAGGGTCTCCAGGATGGGGAAGAGGATGGGGAAGTTTCTGCCTCTGCTCACAGCTGGATTACACCGGCCAACATCTGGATTGCCCCAGCTGCAGCAGGGCAAAGGGGTCGGTGCCTTCGTTACTCATTAACCAACCCATAGAGCCGCTGCACTTCCTGAGCAGGGCCATTAAAAGGCAATAAGGAAAGGAGCCCAGGGGATGGCATGGGTATGAAAGAACCGATGCAGAAAGAGCCTGAGGATACAAATCTTGCATGGGATGCTGGGCTCAGCCCTTCCTTTCCATGGGATCCTGCGCTCAGTCTGCTTTGCCCTCTGAAATTATTTTGTTCTCCTCCTTCTTATGGGGTTCTGCTTTTATGGGGGGAGGTGATGATGGAGCACAACGCTGGGTGCTCCCCAGCATCACCTCATTGCAGTGAAGGGTTTGGGGTGTGGGCTTGGCTGCGGGGTAGGGGATGGGGAGACGGGGCGAGGTGCCTGCATCCCACTGGCGCCTGTATGGGCACGGGCAAGGCTGGCTCTCATTGATCCTGGCACTGCAGCGCTGCAGGGAGATCACTTCTGGCAGGAGAGATGTTGGAGATTCGCAACCACAGCCGGGCTGGAGCCATCGCCCCAGTCCTGGGGCTGCCCAGGCAGGTGGGGATGGGGTGGGGATGGCTCGGTGCCCTCGTGAAATTCCCAGCTGCCGCGGGGAGCAGGAAACTGGGGGGAGAAAAAGTGTCTGTCTGCGGAGAGGAGCGGCAAACACGCCTTGTGCAAACACGCCTGGCAGCATTCTGCAGAAAAGCAGGGCTTTCCCCTCGTACCGCCACGCTGCTGGGGGAGACGGGGCTGAGAAGGGACACAACTCACTGCTGTGATGAGCCGCCGATGGCAGCACGTGCCCCATCTCTGTCTATGGAGCTGAATGTGAGCTGGGGAAGAGCTCGGGAAGCTGGGGAAGAGTCACCACCCTGCCAGTGTCCTTGCAGGTGCCCAAGGTGAGCCTTGCGGTGGGGACGCCGTAAATAGGGCGAGGAGTGACAAACACTGAGAACCAGCTGCTCCCGGCTGCTCACCGACCTCACCCCTCTGTCCCATCCAACCCAGCCCTGTGGCACCCGGGATAGAAGAGAGCCAAAAATCTGCTGTTTTCAGGGCTGAGTATGGCTTTTTTACCCCAATTTCAGCTGCTCAGCTAGGTGAGCTACTGGCAGAGTGCATGCCTGCAAGGATATCTTCTTATTCTTCTCGCAGAACCAGAGGGTTCCTGGCTAACTTGGAAGAGAGTCAACAAGTTATGTGAAGCTTCTGGCTGCGTTTTGGGTCATGAAAAGAAATTTCCTCCTGGAGATGTCATTTTGTGATTACCAGCACACGGAGAGACGGGACGGATTCGGAGAGCACTGCGTGTTCCTTTGGCAAGGGGACAATGCTCTTTCTCCACCCCTCACCCCCAGCATTTTGGGGCTGTAAGGAGAGAAACAGGAGTGTGAGCACTCTCATTTCGATGCCCTCATGCAGACAGGAGGGAGGGGAAGCTCTCTGGGAGGAGTAATTGGGGAAGGCAAACAGCCGCGCTGTTGGGCTCATCTTTGCTTGCCACCAATTGAATTAATCTCTGGCACAAAGGCCTGGTGCAGCGGCTGGGCTCGGCCTCACGAGACCTTCTGGCTGCCTGGTTCCTGCCCTCCGGCTGCGTGCTGCCAGTAATTGCATTTACAATGCCTGCAGAAGAGCTGCGTCGCTGCCGGCTGCTTTTCTTGTCTGGCTTTGGGTGCTTGTGCATCCAGGAGAGCTGCTGTGGGCAGGAGACATCGCCTTGGGTTTCCAGAGTGTTCCCTCCATGCTGTGTCCTCCCCACAGCAGTTGGCTGTGCACCCATCCAGCTGGGCATCCATCCAGATGTGCACCCATCCAGATAGGAGCCCCATCCCACTGTGTTGCAGTCGAGCTGCCTGCATACAGCTATGCCCCATCCAGCTGTGCCCCATCTGCCCATGTCTATCCAGCTGTGACCCTGTTGAACTGTGCCTCATTCAGTTGTGCACCCATCCAGCTGTGCCCCATCCAGCTGTTCTCCCATCCAGCTGTGACCCTATCAAACTGTGCCTCATTCAGTTGTGCACCCATCCAGCTGTGCCCCACCCAGCTGTTCTCCCATGCAGTTGTGACCCTATCAAACTGTGCCTCATTCAGTTGTGCACCCATCCAGCTGTGCCCCACCCAGCTGTTCTCCCATGCAGTTGTGACCCTATCAAACTGTGCCTCATTCAGTTGTGCACCCATCCAGCTGTGAAACGTCCAGCAGCGTCACGCTTGAGCTGCCTGCATCCAGCTGTACTCCATCAATCAGTCACCCATCCCACTGTGCCCCAATCCAGCTGTGTCAGAATCCATCTGTCCTCTCATCCATCTGTGCCGCCATCTGACTGCCCCCCATCCAGCTACACTGATACCCAGCTGTGCCCCCATCCAGCTGTGCCTCCACCCATCCATCCATCTCCTCCCATCCAGTTGCATCACATTCCAGCTGTTTTCCCATCCTCCTGTGCCTGAATCCAGCTGTGCCCTTTTGTGTGCGAACCCAGGTGTGCTGCCATCCAGCCGTCCCCATCCTTCCATGACCCCCATCCAGCTGTCTGCATCCAGCTGTGCCCTCATCCATCTGTGTCCCACTCCACCTGTGCCTCCACCCAGCTGTGCCACCCATCCAGCTGTGCCACCCCATCCATCTGTGCCCCCTCTGGTTCCTCCCTGCTCACCCAGCTGCAGACAGCTTGCGTGAGAAATCTAATTCCTAAAAGCTGTGTCAAGTGGAAATGACGCCAATTCCTCGTGTCCTTCTCCTGACACCGCCAGCCTGCCAGGTGGCAGACCTGGTCCTGCTTGCTAATGAAGTTTGATTTCTTCTTTCTCTGTTTTAACCATTTTCCAGCAATTTTTCCCTGCAGACACACAGACACCTGCTACCACAGCGAGAGCAGCCTGCAGCTGGGCAGCATGAGATCCCAGATGCCATTTTTTGGCAGAGAAGGTGGCTTGGTGGAGATGGTCTCACCCCTTTAATCATAGAATCATGGAACTAGAGGATTATTGGAGATGGAAGGGACCCCTAAAGGCCATCTGGTCCCACTTCTTGCGAAGCACAGAAACACCCACAGCTCCATCAGTGCTCACAGCCCCATCCGCTGATCTCAGGTGTCTCCCTTGAACCCCACTCTGACAGGGCCCCTTGGCTGAACCAACCCTCACTGTGGTCAGACTGCTGCCCGGGACCAAGCAGAAGAAAAGCCTTCCCACAGCACTTAGTCAAACCTCCAATCCCTGCCAGGTGTGTCCTGGTTTTGGGGCTCTGGTCTCCATTCCTCACTGGGGAGATGGGCTCCTGCTGCAGCCTTGAGCACCCATTCTGCCAGGAAATCATGCCTTTGCTGGGAATTCAGACAAAAAAGCCTTGGTTTGGCTCCAAGCGGGACCTGACCTGCAAGCACATGACGTTACTACGCCTCAGCGTTTCTCAAGAAGTGTGCTTCAGCCCTTTTTCCTCTCCAGCCTGTCTTCCTCCAGCCCTGCGGATATCAGTGGGGGAGGAGGAAGGGAGAGCTGAGCACGCGGGTGATTAATGACTGCATCTCTGCAGGCTTCCTCTCCTTGAGCAAGCACACCCGGACATGCCTTGGAGACACAGGGTCGCTGCCTCTCCTTGCTTTCATTTGTCCAGAAGTCCTAAAGGAGCTGAGCCGAGCGGGCATCGGTGCCTCTGGTTTCACACTGGGTGCTTGGGGGTGGAGATGTTATCCACACGTGGATGTGTGAGTCTCTGCAGCCAACAAACCCCGGCACCTGGGGTACATGGGGTCCTTTGGTGGAGTTTTCCACAGTTGGAATTCACTCTGGGGCCACCTGGGTGTCCCCAGGGAGGGGTCAGGAAGTCAAAGCACACACGACCTGCAGGTACTGCTGCTATTTCCCATCTGGGAAAGATTTAAAATAACTTCCCCTCTGCTTGTGGCTGTTTCCTCGATGGCTCGTTTGCTTTGGCCATCGGGCCACAGGCCGGTCTCCAGCTGGAGAGTTCTCTTTAGACAACGATTCCCCTCACAATCCGTGTGGGGTCAAAGGATCGATGGAGGTGGGAAACCAACATGCAGAAGGACTGTCCCCTCTCTGGGCACGTTTCTGGGGAAAAACTAGCTATTTTAAGGTTGGAAACAGGTATTTCATTTATGGCCCACCACAATGGGTTCTGTGACCATGGCCCACCACCATCAACCAAACGTGTCCCAACTGGAGGGACTCTTCGTGGTCACTCAGTGCTTGGGTTTTCTGGGCTTAGCGTAGGGGCAGCCAGATGGGCTGAGCTTGTTTCCCAAGCCGTAGCCTAATCAGTGTTCACCAATCACACCTCTGAGAGTGAGAAAGGGGCAGGAGCCCCCTGACTCCCATGGTCAACCCCTAGCACTTCATTGCAGCTAAGATGCCCAAATTCCAGAGGAATATTCACAACAAAAAGGTTTAAAACGCAACAGGCCAAGAACAATTAATTTACACAGTAAAAAATTTAATACTCTGCGTTTCTCTTTGCCAGGGCGTTTGGCAAGGACTCCTCTCTCTTGCATCCTCAACAGACAGGACCACCCAGCTCCCAGTAGATGGCTCAGTGTGATGCTCCTGGCCCTGCATCCCTCCCTGGGATCCCAAAACAGAGCCCTTCCCCACATCCCCCCAGAGGTTGGACTCCACTTTTAGTGCTCAAAAAAGTGATCGTGGATGTTGCATGCGATGAGTTCACCAGGCACTTGGAACCATGGTTCGACTCTCCCATCTGGATGGGCGCAATTTTCATGCCATTTTCAGCCTGTGCAATTAGTGGATGGATGCTAATTCCTTCACTGATCTATTTTTTTCTCCATTAAAGGCAATCTGCATTGCTGACTCAGGCTCGGGTCCTAAGGGACACTCTGGCAAAGCATGCAGTGGAAGAGCCCAGCCACCACCCAGGAGACCGAAGCGGATGTTGGTTTTATTTTGGGAGCCGGAACAGAGCATCGCCGACGGTGTGTTCTGCATGGAGCAGCCCACGTGCCCTTCACTTCTCTCTTTCACTTCTGCTTTATGGAAAACACTGCCATGCGCGGCCACATGGAGCAAAACAGGAAGCCAAATCCCGAGGGGGGACTTTTCAATTCCTCGAATTTGCCTCTTTCTCCTAAAGAAGCAACCGGGTTTTGCTGGAAAGGGGTGAAATGAGAGAAACGAGAAAGAAGTTTGGAATGAGTCTTCCCCTTCTGTCACTTCCAGGGGTGCACACACTGCGGGTTTCTGCTCAGACTGAAAGCAAATGCGCCACACACACCAGAACAGGTTGCCCAAGGAGGCTGTGGATGCCCCATCCCTGCAGGCATTCAAGGCCAGGCTGGATGTGGCTCTGGGCAGCCTGGGCTGCTGGTTGGCGACCCTGCACACAGCAGGGGGGTTGAAACGAGATGATCGCTGTGGTCCCTTTCAACCCAGAATTCTATGATTCTATGATTTTACAGGGCGATTTGGGGGGATAACCCTGATACTGACACTAATTCATGGGTATTCTGTGCCGATGGGCAAGGTGGACTCAGATTTTGGAGGGATGCATTCCCTGCTCAGCAGAGCTCAGAACAGCACCAGCTCTTGGCAGCACCTTCTAAACAACCCTGGTGCCCAGACGCTTTGTACAAACACAGAGGTGAAACTATAACAAGGGGAATACAGTCCTGGGGGGTCCCAGCCATCAGCTGTCTGGGTTGGGCATCGCTGCTGCTCCTTCTTTTTTGGTGGGGTCTGTGATGCTTTGCTTGGTCCCAAGTGGTTTTCAGTTGGGTGCATGGCAGAATGGCCCTCCATGTCCCTGGGGTTGTCCTATGGCGGTCTTTTGCCATGGGGTGGAATAATAGAATCATAGGGTTAGGTTGGGAAAGACCTCTAAGATCCTCAGACCAAACTGCATCCCACCCCACCGTGCCCACTGCCCTCGTCCCTCAGTGCCACATCCCCACGGTTCTGGAACACCCCCAGATGGTGACTCCCCCACTCCCTGTGTTGATGCTCCATGGATGAGGACTCAGCTGCTTCCCTGAGCAGATGGGTTGGGGTGGGCTACAGCTTGTGATGGGCTTGGCGGAGGTGAATCTGGATGGCCTGGACTCTACAGCTCTGTGATGCGTTATGGATGTTGGGTCAGGCTCAGAGTGTTTGCAAAACTAGCAGAGCACACACTCAGAGCCTGAAGTAACACCATACAATGTCAAGCTGCACGTGGAGGGGCCAACATCTCCTTGTCTTGTGGGTCCTGGTGCCCACATGGGGCAGGAACAACCCATGCCTCAGTCTCTCCACTGCACACAGGGGTGAATGCTCTGTTTTTCCAGCTTGGAAATTGCACCAGGACTCTCACGTGGGGGCTGCAGCCCCATCTGCTGCAGGGAAAGCTCCTGGAGCAGCCAGCCCCAGACCTGCCCAAGCCAAAAATGCTGAAGCAGGTCCGTCCCGTTTGGGACGTGTTGCACAAACACAAAGGCAGCTGCGATGGGGGGAGGAGGGGAGCTTGCTGGTGATCGAGATCAGCTTGCTGCCTGTGTGTGTCAGCAGGCAGCGCGGGCAGCAGTGGGTGGCCTGGCTCACAACACCACTGCCGCACGTCACAGCTGCTATTGTGCAGATATCAGCCTCTCTGATGTGCCTTATTTTCATCCTTCTTCCCACAGATACGTTTTTTTTGTTTGTTTGTTTTCTTTTAATTGCATTTTATTTCACGTCCTGTCATTGCACCGCATCACACTGCATTGCATGCCATTGCGTGTTACGTCATTGCACAGCATTGCATTTCATTATGTTCTACCACTGCATTTCGTTTCATTGCATGTCACTGCATGACATAGCAGGTCATATCCTTGCACTGCATTTCATTTCATTGCATGCCATGGCACGCCATGTCATTGCACAGCATCGCTTTTCATTGCACGCCGTATCACATCCTGTCCTTGCACTGCATCTCTTTGCATTTCATTGCATGCCATTCCATTGCGTGCCGCTGCACACCATGCCATTGCGTGGCATTCCATTGCACTGCATTTCATCGCATGTCACAGCATGTCATGACATTGCACTGCATTTCCTCGCGTTGCATTTCGTTGCATATCCTTTCACTGCATGTCCTAGCATGCTATGCCACGTCATTGCACTGCGTTCCATTTCACTGCACTGCGTTGCACTGCTTGTCCTATCACACCGTGTCCTTGCACAGCATGGTGTGCCATTGCACTGTGTTGCACTTTTTTGCCACGTGGGCACCGCCAGACAGCTCAGACCCAGAGCCAGGATCACGGAAAGCCCTCGAGCACTTGGGAGCTCTTTCAGCAGGCTGCTGGTGGGCTCCTGTGTTCTGTTCACATTTAACTGATCTCAGCGGGGTGGAAGCTGCTCTAACATAAACTTGAGGGATAAACCAGCCAGATTTATGATCAACAGAAGGTCGTTTTCTTTACGAGGGGGAATGGAAGAAAGCAGGGCAGCGTGGTGATGGTAAATCACGGCGATGACTCCATCCTGGGTATGGAGTGGTCTGGAGGCTCCATGCCAGGAACCCCAGCTGCCCTCAGACACCACAGACACCACCAGGCCAAGCATTCAGGCAACGCCAATCGTGGTAATTTATGACAATGAGCTTTGCCACCGTGCCCAGTCTGGGAAATGACTCCAAAGCTCTCCTTTTGCATCACTCTTCTTCCTCCCCTGCACCTTTCCAGAGCTGAACGCTGAGGCTAAGGGGAAGCACCTTTGGTGAAAGACTTGTGAAACAGGTTTAATTTAATGCGTCCAGTAATCCTAGGCATTCCCTTTTCCTTCCTGTTATTATCTGATGAGATTCTCTATTCTAGGATCCTTAGAAACACTGAATTGAAGGGAAGCTGAGCAATAACAAACAGGATTAAAATAAAACCAGAAAAATAACAAGGATGGTGTAAGAGAAGCTGTGATTCCAGGAAGGCTGGCGGAGGGACGTGACAGTAGAATCATGGAATGGTAGAATGGTTTGAGTTGGAAGCGACCTTGAAGCTCACCCAGTCCCAACCCCCTGCTGTAGGCAGGGACACCTCCCATAGCCCAGGTTGCTCCCAGCCCCATCCAGCCTGGCCTTGAGAGCTTCCAGGGAGGGGGCATCCACAGCCTCGCTGGGCAACCCGTGCCAGCGTCTCAATCTTCTTCCCAATCTCTACTCTAAATCTACCCTCATCCTGCTTAAAGTCATTTCCCCTCGTCTTGTCACTACATGCCCTTATAAAAAGTCCCTCCCCAGCTTTCTTGTAGGTCCTGGAATGGGGGTCCTGAGTGATTACTCAACTGGTCCCTGGTATTTCAGGGGCACCCTATGGTCCATGAGTCAACACAGCGATGACTTCTCTGGATGTCTTCTAAGCAGATGTCTCTGATGGACTGCGTTCATCCTTTGCATCCACAGTAAATCTGTAGGCACCCCGCGGGGCTTGAAAAAGACAATGATGTCCACACAGTTCATGTAGATCATGGGAATGTGGCTTGAGGAAGGCGCCAGCAGACAATGAGAAATGGCCTGTGGCTTTGTGACCACCAAACTGACTGGTTTCTCCTTCTCTTCTTCCTTCTCCTCTTCCTTGACAGTGTATTGANGCACCCATCCAGCTGTGCCCCACCCAGCTGTTCTCCCATGCAGTTGTGACCCTATCAAACTGTGCCTCATTCAGTTGTGCACCCATCCAGCTGTGAAACGTCCAGCAGCGTCACGCTTGAGCTGCCTGCATCCAGCTGTACTCCATCAATCAGTCACCCATCCCACTGTGCCCCAATCCAGCTGTGTCAGAATCCATCTGTCCTCTCATCCATCTGTGCCGCCATCTGACTGCCCCCCATCCAGCTACACTGATACCCAGCTGTGCCCCCATCCAGCTGTGCCTCCACCCATCCATCCATCTCCTCCCATCCAGTTGCATCACATTCCAGCTGTTTTCCCATCCTCCTGTGCCTGAATCCAGCTGTGCCCTTTTGTGTGCGAACCCAGGTGTGCTGCCATCCAGCCGTCCCCATCCTTCCATGACCCCCATCCAGCTGTCTGCATCCAGCTGTGCCCTCATCCATCTGTGTCCCACTCCACCTGTGCCTCCACCCAGCTGTGCCACCCATCCAGCTGTGCCACCCCATCCATCTGTGCCCCCTCTGGTTCCTCCCTGCTCACCCAGCTGCAGACAGCTTGCGTGAGAAATCTAATTCCTAAAAGCTGTGTCAAGTGGAAATGACGCCAATTCCTCGTGTCCTTCTCCTGACACCGCCAGCCTGCCAGGTGGCAGACCTGGTCCTGCTTGCTAATGAAGTTTGATTTCTTCTTTCTCTGTTTTAACCATTTTCCAGCAATTTTTCCCTGCAGACACACAGACACCTGCTACCACAGCGAGAGCAGCCTGCAGCTGGGCAGCATGAGATCCCAGATGCCATTTTTTGGCAGAGAAGGTGGCTTGGTGGAGATGGTCTCACCCCTTTAATCATAGAATCATGGAACTAGAGGATTATTGGAGATGGAAGGGACCCCTAAAGGCCATCTGGTCCCACTTCTTGCGAAGCACAGAAACACCCACAGCTCCATCAGTGCTCACAGCCCCATCCGCTGATCTCAGGTGTCTCCCTTGAACCCCACTCTGACAGGGCCCCTTGGCTGAACCAACCCTCACTGTGGTCAGACTGCTGCCCGGGACCAAGCAGAAGAAAAGCCTTCCCACAGCACTTAGTCAAACCTCCAATCCCTGCCAGGTGTGTCCTGGTTTTGGGGCTCTGGTCTCCATTCCTCACTGGGGAGATGGGCTCCTGCTGCAGCCTTGAGCACCCATTCTGCCAGGAAATCATGCCTTTGCTGGGAATTCAGACAAAAAAGCCTTGGTTTGGCTCCAAGCGGGACCTGACCTGCAAGCACATGACGTTACTACGCCTCAGCGTTTCTCAAGAAGTGTGCTTCAGCCCTTTTTCCTCTCCAGCCTGTCTTCCTCCAGCCCTGCGGATATCAGTGGGGGAGGAGGAAGGGAGAGCTGAGCACGCGGGTGATTAATGACTGCATCTCTGCAGGCTTCCTCTCCTTGAGCAAGCACACCCGGACATGCCTTGGAGACACAGGGTCGCTGCCTCTCCTTGCTTTCATTTGTCCAGAAGTCCTAAAGGAGCTGAGCCGAGCGGGCATCGGTGCCTCTGGTTTCACACTGGGTGCTTGGGGGTGGAGATGTTATCCACACGTGGATGTGTGAGTCTCTGCAGCCAACAAACCCCGGCACCTGGGGTACATGGGGTCCTTTGGTGGAGTTTTCCACAGTTGGAATTCACTCTGGGGCCACCTGGGTGTCCCCAGGGAGGGGTCAGGAAGTCAAAGCACACACGACCTGCAGGTACTGCTGCTATTTCCCATCTGGGAAAGATTTAAAATAACTTCCCCTCTGCTTGTGGCTGTTTCCTCGATGGCTCGTTTGCTTTGGCCATCGGGCCACAGGCCGGTCTCCAGCTGGAGAGTTCTCTTTAGACAACGATTCCCCTCACAATCCGTGTGGGGTCAAAGGATCGATGGAGGTGGGAAACCAACATGCAGAAGGACTGTCCCCTCTCTGGGCACGTTTCTGGGGAAAAACTAGCTATTTTAAGGTTGGAAACAGGTATTTCATTTATGGCCCACCACAATGGGTTCTGTGACCATGGCCCACCACCATCAACCAAACGTGTCCCAACTGGAGGGACTCTTCGTGGTCACTCAGTGCTTGGGTTTTCTGGGCTTAGCGTAGGGGCAGCCAGATGGGCTGAGCTTGTTTCCCAAGCCGTAGCCTAATCAGTGTTCACCAATCACACCTCTGAGAGTGAGAAAGGGGCAGGAGCCCCCTGACTCCCATGGTCAACCCCTAGCACTTCATTGCAGCTAAGATGCCCAAATTCCAGAGGAATATTCACAACAAAAAGGTTTAAAACGCAACAGGCCAAGAACAATTAATTTACACAGTAAAAAATTTAATACTCTGCGTTTCTCTTTGCCAGGGCGTTTGGCAAGGACTCCTCTCTCTTGCATCCTCAACAGACAGGACCACCCAGCTCCCAGTAGATGGCTCAGTGTGATGCTCCTGGCCCTGCATCCCTCCCTGGGATCCCAAAACAGAGCCCTTCCCCACATCCCCCCAGAGGTTGGACTCCACTTTTAGTGCTCAAAAAAGTGATCGTGGATGTTGCATGCGATGAGTTCACCAGGCACTTGGAACCATGGTTCGACTCTCCCATCTGGATGGGCGCAATTTTCATGCCATTTTCAGCCTGTGCAATTAGTGGATGGATGCTAATTCCTTCACTGATCTATTTTTTTCTCCATTAAAGGCAATCTGCATTGATGACTCAGGCTCGGGTCCTAAGGGACACTCTGGCAAAGCATGCAGTGGAAGAGCCCAGCCACCACCCAGGAGACCGAAGCGGATGTTGGTTTTATTTTGGGAGCCGGAACAGAGCATCGCCGACGGTGTGTTCTGCATGGAGCAGCCCACGTGCCCTTCACTTCTCTCTTTCACTTCTGCTTTATGGAAAACACTGCCATGCGCGGCCACATGGAGCAAAACAGGAAGCCAAATCCCGAGGGGGGACTTTTCAATTCCTCGAATTTGCCTCTTTCTCCTAAAGAAGCAACCGGGTTTTGCTGGAAAGGGGTGAAATGAGAGAAACGAGAAAGAAGTTTGGAATGAGTCTTCCCCTTCTGTCACTTCCAGGGGTGCACACACTGCGGGTTTCTGCTCAGACTGAAAGCAAATGCGCCACACACACCAGAACAGGTTGCCCAAGGAGGCTGTGGATGCCCCATCCCTGCAGGCATTCAAGGCCAGGCTGGATGTGGCTCTGGGCAGCCTGGGCTGCTGGTTGGCGACCCTGCACACAGCAGGGGGGTTGAAACGAGATGATCGCTGTGGTCCCTTTCAACCCAGAATTCTATGATTCTATGATTTTACAGGGCGATTTGGGGGGATAACCCTGATACTGACACTAATTCATGGGTATTCTGTGCCGATGGGCAAGGTGGACTCAGATTTTGGAGGGATGCATTCCCTGCTCAGCAGAGCTCAGAACAGCACCAGCTCTTGGCAGCACCTTCTAAACAACCCTGGTGCCCAGACGCTTTGTACAAACACAGAGGTGAAACTATAACAAGGGGAATACAGTCCTGGGGGGTCCCAGCCATCAGCTGTCTGGGTTGGGCATCGCTGCTGCTCCTTCTTTTTTGGTGGGGTCTGTGATGCTTTGCTTGGTCCCAAGTGGTTTTCAGTTGGGTGCATGGCAGAATGGCCCTCCATGTCCCTGGGGTTGTCCTATGGCGGTCTTTTGCCATGGGGTGGAATAATAGAATCATAGGGTTAGGTTGGGAAAGACCTCTAAGATCCTCAGACCAAACTGCATCCCACCCCACCGTGCCCACTGCCCTCGTCCCTCAGTGCCACATCCCCACGGTTCTGGAACACCCCCAGATGGTGACTCCCCCACTCCCTGTGTTGATGCTCCATGGATGAGGACTCAGCTGCTTCCCTGAGCAGATGGGTTGGGGTGGGCTACAGCTTGTGATGGGCTTGGCGGAGGTGAATCTGGATGGCCTGGACTCTACAGCTCTGTGATGCGTTATGGATGTTGGGTCAGGCTCAGAGTGTTTGCAAAACTAGCAGAGCACACACTCAGAGCCTGAAGTAACACCATACAATGTCAAGCTGCACGTGGAGGGGCCAACATCTCCTTGTCTTGTGGGTCCTGGTGCCCACATGGGGCAGGAACAACCCATGCCTCAGTCTCTCCACTGCACACAGGGGTGAATGCTCTGTTTTTCCAGCTTGGAAATTGCACCAGGACTCTCACGTGGGGGCTGCAGCCCCATCTGCTGCAGGGAAAGCTCCTGGAGCAGCCAGCCCCAGACCTGCCCAAGCCAAAAATGCTGAAGCAGGTCCGTCCCGTTTGGGACGTGTTGCACAAACACAAAGGCAGCTGCGATGGGGGGAGGAGGGGAGCTTGCTGGTGATCGAGATCAGCTTGCTGCCTGTGTGTGTCAGCAGGCAGCGCGGGCAGCAGTGGGTGGCCTGGCTCACAACACCACTGCCGCACGTCACAGCTGCTATTGTGCAGATATCAGCCTCTCTGATGTGCCTTATTTTCATCCTTCTTCCCACAGATACGTTTTTTTTGTTTGTTTGTTTTCTTTTAATTGCATTTTATTTCACGTCCTGTCATTGCACCGCATCACACTGCATTGCATGCCATTGCGTGTTACGTCATTGCACAGCATTGCATTTCATTATGTTCTACCACTGCATTTCGTTTCATTGCATGTCACTGCATGACATAGCAGGTCATATCCTTGCACTGCATTTCATTTCATTGCATGCCATGGCACGCCATGTCATTGCACAGCATCGCTTTTCATTGCACGCCGTATCACATCCTGTCCTTGCACTGCATCTCTTTGCATTTCATTGCATGCCATTCCATTGCGTGCCGCTGCACACCATGCCATTGCGTGGCATTCCATTGCACTGCATTTCATCGCATGTCACAGCATGTCATGACATTGCACTGCATTTCCTCGCGTTGCATTTCGTTGCATATCCTTTCACTGCATGTCCTAGCATGCTATGCCACGTCATTGCACTGCGTTCCATTTCACTGCACTGCGTTGCACTGCTTGTCCTATCACACCGTGTCCTTGCACAGCATGGTGTGCCATTGCACTGTGTTGCACTTTTTTGCCACGTGGGCACCGCCAGACAGCTCAGACCCAGAGCCAGGATCACGGAAAGCCCTCGAGCACTTGGGAGCTCTTTCGGCAGGCTGCTGGTGGGCTCCTGTGTTCTGTTCACATTTAACTGATCTCAGCGGGGTGGAAGCTGCTCTAACATAAACTTGAGGGATAAACCAGCCAGATTTATGATCAACAGAAGGTCGTTTTCTTTACGAGGGGGAATGGAAGAAAGCAGGGCAGCGTGGTGATGGTAAATCACGGCGATGACTCCATCCTGGGTATGGAGTGGTCTGGAGGCTCCATGCCAGGAACCCCAGCTGCCCTCAGACACCACAGACACCACCAGGCCAAGCATTCAGGCAACGCCAATCGTGGTAATTTATGACAATGAGCTTTGCCACCGTGCCCAGTCTGGGAAATGACTCCAAAGCTCTCCTTTTGCATCACTCTTCTTCCTCCCCTGCACCTTTCCAGAGCTGAACGCTGAGGCTAAGGGGAAGCACCTTTGGTGAAAGACTTGTGAAACAGGTTTAATTTAATGCGTCCAGTAATCCTAGGCATTCCCTTTTCCTTCCTGTTATTATCTGATGTGATTCTCTATTCTAGGATCCTTAGAAACACTGAATTGAAGGGAAGCTGAGCAATAACAAACAGGATTAAAATAAAACCAGAAAAATAACAAGGATGGTGTATGAGAAGCTGTGATTCCAGGAAGGCTGGCGGAGGGACGTGACAGTAGAATCATGGAATGGTAGAATGGTTTGTGTTGGAAGCGACCTTGAAGCTCACCCAGTCCCAACCCCCTGCTGTAGGCAGGGACACCTCCCATAGCCCAGGTTGCTCCCAGCCCCATCCAGCCTGGCCTTGAGAGCTTCCAGGGAGGGGGCATCCACAGCCTCGCTGGGCAACCCGTGCCAGCGTCTCAATCTTCTTCCCAATCTCTACTCTAAATCTACCCTCATCCTGCTTAAAGTCATTTCCCCTCGTCTTGTCACTACATGCCCTTATAAAAAGTCCCTCCCCAGCTTTCTTGTAGGTCCTGGAATGGGGGTCCTGAGTGATTACTCAACTGGTCCCTGGTATTTCAGGGGCACCCTATGGTCCATGAGTCAACACAGCGATGACTTCTCTGGATGTCTTCTAAGCAGATGTCTCTGATGGACTGCGTTCCTCCTTTGCATCCACAGTAAATCTGTAGGCACCCCGCGGGGCTTGAAAAAGACAGTGATGTCCACACAGTTCATGTAGATCATGGGACTGTGGCTTGAGGAAGGCGCCAGCAGACAATGAGAAATGGCCTGTGGCTTTGTGACCACCAAACTGACTGGTTTCTCCTTCTCTTCTTCCTTCTCCTCTTCCTTGACAGTGTATAGATTGGGATTATGAACTAAATTCCCTCTTAGAAATTGAATAGAGCCCAGACTGGTATGCTACACAAACTGTAAGCGCCAGGTGACTCAAGCTATGGCCTTGCTCCAAGGCAAGCATAGAAGCAGAAACCCCAGAGCTTTGGAAACTTCTCAGCATTAAAATCCATGTGATCCCGGAAAAAGGGACCAGATGGGTCTCCCATCTAAATTTAGCTGGAGCAGGTGAAAACTGCCCCAGGTTTGGGAAGGTCCCTCCTTGCCTATCTTGGCATGGGGCAACACAGCTCTCTCCCAGCTGTATGAGAGTCTATTTTTAAGTGAAATAACGAAGAATTGGTTATTTTATTTTATTTTATTTTATTTTTTGATAGAAATTACTCAGGAACTTTTAAATAGAAGAGCTGTCCTTCCTGCTGGTTATTTCCCTCTTTCCTCCTCTAGGTTGCCGGGCAGTTTTTGTATACAGCTCTTAAAATTTGCTTTGAAATCTGCTGCAGAATATTGCCTTTTGGTGAGTTTCTTACACATCTGTTTCCATCAGAATTCATACGCAAGAGCAATGGAAAACCCAACTGCTCCCATCACTCACAGCCTGCCCAGAACCCCACCAGCCACAGAATCACAGAAGCATTAATGGTGGAAAAGACCACTAAGATCACCAAGTCCAACTATCCAGCCAAGCGTTATGGCTGGAGATCAGCTGGGCTGGGACTGCCCCAAGATCCCAGCTCAGCTTTCCATGGCCAAATCCAGAGGGGAGATCCCTTCTTGACCCCCCACCCAGGTGTGACTCGCTAGCCAAGTCTTCAAGAGACATGGCCATAACTGAGTCCAGCACAGGGCTGCATAGATGACGATAAGATTGGGGCATCTTCAGTAAAAGGAGAAATGGAGAACTGGAACTGTTCACCCTGCAGATAAGAAGGCTCAAGGGGATCTCACTGACTTCTATAAATGCCTGATGGGGTGGGAATAAAGGCAGTAGAGTCAGACTCTTCTAAGTGGGGCCGTGGGGCAAGAAATTCTGCTAAAACATAAGGAAAATATTTTGTTAGTGGGGGTGGTTGAGGTTGTCCCCTGAGGTTGTGTGGTCTCCATCCTTGGAGATGCTCAAAACCCAACTCAGCACAGCCCTGGGCACCCTGCTCCACGTCAACCTGCTGGAGCTTGTTCCTAGTTCCTTCCTTCACTGGTGGTTTCTAAACCTTGTCAATAATAGTCAGTGAGTGTGACCTCCTATTTAGCAGGCAGGAAAGAAGCAGTCTCTCATTGCCGTGCCTTTACAGATGTGCAAATCCTAGCCCTGGGGTTGGCATTCATCCCTCGCACGGACTTTGTTCCTCCTCCCATCTATAAGGAACTGAATAAATGTCAGCACCTTGCCCTGCTTCGTGCCACCTGATCTGCAGCTTCTCCTTTGCCATCATTGACTTCCCCAGGGGACTCTCAGAAACCACGACTTTGCGGGAGAAAACAGCCCTAAACGATGGCGAGTTAGGACCGAGCGTCTGGCAGATTAATTCAGGAGACAAACTCCCTCAAGGGACATTGGCTGTGCTTGCTGCTAATGCCAACCTCTGGGAAGCCCTTGCACAGGGCTTTCTCTTACCCACAGTGCCCATCAGGGGCGGCACGAAGGGTCCCTTCGCGCCACGCAGTGACCCTGTGAGGACTCAATGAGCTCATCCCCCTCCTCCCTCCCCAGATGTGCTGCGGAGGAGGAGCACCGCGTGTTTGTCACCACATCAGAGAGAAATGCTCTGCCTGAAGTGGATGAACTTCTGTCCTCTGACGTGAGCGCTCCTGCAGGAGAGCAAAGCCCAGATGTCGGCGCAGCTGGTGGGGACGTCACGCTCGCCTTGGGGTGAATGAGAGGTCTGCTAATGGAGAGCCGTCAGGGCACGGTGGCTGCTTCACCTGCTCTGCTTGGGGATGGGAGCACAGGCACAGCTGGGGGTGGGCAGCAGCTGGAAGCGTTGCATCCCTCCTGCAGGAGAGCCTGAGAATCTGCATCCTTTCTAGATGGCTGATTTTGTACTGATGAGTCCAAATGCACTGGACCGATGTCTCGAGACTTATTTTATCATATTATCATAGAATCATAGAATGACTTAGGTTGGAACAGACCTTGAGATCATCTTTTTACAACACTCTGCTATGGGCTGAGTGCCCCCTACCAGCTCAGGGTGCTCGGGACCCCATCCATGGCTCTGGGCACCTCCAGGAGCGGGGCACCCACAGCTCAGGGCAGCAGCAGCAGGGCCTCACTGACTGCTGAGTAAAGAATTTCCTCCTAAAATCTAACCTAAATTTCCCCTTTTAGTTTTAAACTGTTTTCTATAGATGACAAGGAGAACTATCAATGCCCAGAGGAGGTAGATCCTTACTTTTCCAGGGGTGTGCCAAGCCAAGCTGAGCATAGAATCATAAAATCATAGAATGCTTAGAGTTGGAAGGACCTTTTAAAGGCCATCTAGTCCAACTCCCTTGCAGTGCACAGAGACACCACAGCTAGATCAGGTTGCCCAGGGCCTGATCCACTCTCGCCTTGAAAGTCTCCAGGGAGAGGGCATCAGCCACATCACTGGGTATCTCAGTCAATATATTTGGTACAAAACACCAAACTTGAGGATTTCATGAGCATTGGGGTCCAATTCCCATAACTGCTGTTCTGGAGAACGTTCACTCAGAACAACTTGCACTCATAGAAAACGATAGAATGGTGGAATCATTAACGTTGGCAAAGAACACTGAGATCCCCAACCCCAACCTCAACCCCAACCCACCCCCACCGTGCCCACTGACCACGTCCCTCAAAATAAGGATGAGGATAAAGCTGGAGCTGGAATGGTGAGCGTGATGCATGGATCCATACACAGCACAGAAATGCATCTCATCCTGCTTTGCTTTAGATATTTCCTCCCCAGGCTACAGCACCTATATGGACACTGGTAATGATGGCCACCAAAGTTTGGACTGGGGTAACCCCTGAGTTCGGGGACTGGTGCAGCCAAGACAGCAGCTGGTTTGGGGAAAAAACAAGCAAATGATGGGCTGGAGAAAAACTGCTTAGTTAAGTGAAGGTTGCAGATGATTTGCTGGATGAAGGGGCAGCTGCTTTCCATCCTGTCTCCTGCCATCCTCTTCTGTCCCAAATGGGCATCATCCCAATGGCACCATGGACTTGGGGAGAAGAAGGGAGTGGGACACGCACTGAGTGCCCATCAGCCATGGGCAGACAGCTCCCATCCTGCACCCTCGTTGCTGTAGCATTGAAGTCAGCTTTCTTGGGGCCTTGAGCAGCCCTAATCAGTGCTCCCTTCAGCCCAAACAGTCCTGCTGGGCAGGCTCCAGGCTGTGCTTTGCCTCCGCAGCTGCTCTGCTCAGCGCCTTGGGGGGCATCTGGTCCCTCTGCCCCACTGCAGATAAGCAGAGACAGAGAGACTGAGGCCATGATGTGACTCTCCACGATAAAAAAAAAAGGGGGGGTGAGAGGGTAAATGAAGAAAAGAAGTAAAAGAAAAGAGGGAAAATGGATAAAACCGATTCACAGCCCCAAATACTCCTTTCATGCTGTTGTGCTCATCCAGCCTGCAAAACCAGCCAGTAGGGATGGGATGTACTCCCAGTTTATGAGCATGAGGAGCATGTTTGGAGGGAGTGAAGGGCTGTGATAGACAAAGGAACCCACTGAGATAAGGTGCTGGAGGACGGCCGTCGAGCTGCAGAGCAGGGAAACGTTTCAGCTGCAATGGGGCTGGGCGACCCTGAGCTGTACCGCCAAGGTCCAAAATCACATACGTTCAGATATTTTGCTTTACTCTGCTGCCCTTTGCAACCTTGAGGTTACAAATCACTGCTGTATCCGAGCAGGCACCAATCAGCACCACGGTCCAGTAGGAGCTGTTGGGAATTGGGCATGAAGAATTCAGAAAGGGCTGCTCTGTGCTCGATACGTTGGCGCTGACCACCCAGTGCCAAGCTGACATTCCTCTGCCTGGTGCAAGGTGCTGCAAATGCTTCTCTCCTCCCCCCCCATCGCTTTGGTTTTAGCACTGCTCTTTGCATCCCGGTCCAGGTGTCCTCATGGATGTGCCTGCATCCCTTTCCCTTCGGAGCAGAGGTTTATCCATTCTCCCTGCGTTGAGTTTTGCTTTTGAAAGAGCTCAAAGGGCATCACCTAGCGATTTCTAAACATCCTGGGGACAAGGTCTGAGATTATGCAGGGCTTTTAGCTGCCTGCTGCTGAATTACAGTGACCTCCCACGATCTGCGATGCCTCCTTAGAAATACTNGGAGCCGGAACAGAGCATCGCCGACGGTGTGTTCTGCATGGAGCAGCCCACGTGCCCTTCACTTCTCTCTTTCACTTCTGCTTTATGGAAAACACTGCCATGCGCGGCCACATGGAGCAAAACAGGAAGCCAAATCCCGAGGGGGGACTTTTCAATTCCTCGAATTTGCCTCTTTCTCCTAAAGAAGCAACCGGGTTTTGCTGGAAAGGGGTGAAATGAGAGAAACGAGAAAGAAGTTTGGAATGAGTCTTCCCCTTCTGTCACTTCCAGGGGTGCACACACTGCGGGTTTCTGCTCAGACTGAAAGCAAATGCGCCACACACACCAGAACAGGTTGCCCAAGGAGGCTGTGGATGCCCCATCCCTGCAGGCATTCAAGGCCAGGCTGGATGTGGCTCTGGGCAGCCTGGGCTGCTGGTTGGCGACCCTGCACACAGCAGGGGGGTTGAAACGAGATGATCGCTGTGGTCCCTTTCAACCCAGAATTCTATGATTCTATGATTTTACAGGGCGATTTGGGGGGATAACCCTGATACTGACACTAATTCATGGGTATTCTGTGCCGATGGGCAAGGTGGACTCAGATTTTGGAGGGATGCATTCCCTGCTCAGCAGAGCTCAGAACAGCACCAGCTCTTGGCAGCACCTTCTAAACAACCCTGGTGCCCAGACGCTTTGTACAAACACAGAGGTGAAACTATAACAAGGGGAATACAGTCCTGGGGGGTCCCAGCCATCAGCTGTCTGGGTTGGGCATCGCTGCTGCTCCTTCTTTTTTGGTGGGGTCTGTGATGCTTTGCTTGGTCCCAAGTGGTTTTCAGTTGGGTGCATGGCAGAATGGCCCTCCATGTCCCTGGGGTTGTCCTATGGCGGTCTTTTGCCATGGGGTGGAATAATAGAATCATAGGGTTAGGTTGGGAAAGACCTCTAAGATCCTCAGACCAAACTGCATCCCACCCCACCGTGCCCACTGCCCTCGTCCCTCAGTGCCACAACCCCACGGTTCTGGAACACCCCCAGATGGTGACTCCCCCACTCCCTGTGTTGATGCTCCATGGATGAGGACTCAGCTGCTTCCCTGAGCAGATGGGTTGGGGTGGGCTACAGCTTGTGATGGGCTTGGCGGAGGTGAATCTGGATGGCCTGGACTCTACAGCTCTGTGATGCGTTATGGATGTTGGGTCAGGCTCAGAGTGTTTGCAAAACTAGCAGAGCACACACTCAGAGCCTGAAGTAACACCATACAATGTCAAGCTGCACGTGGAGGGGCCAACATCTCCTTGTCTTGTGGGTCCTGGTGCCCACATGGGGCAGGAACAACCCATGCCTCAGTCTCTCCACTGCACACAGGGGTGAATGCTCTGTTTTTCCAGCTTGGAAATTGCACCAGGACTCTCACGTGGGGGCTGCAGCCCCATCTGCTGCAGGGAAAGCTCCTGGAGCAGCCAGCCCCAGACCTGCCCAAGCCAAAAATGCTGAAGCAGGTCCGTCCCGTTTGGGACGTGTTGCACAAACACAAAGGCAGCTGCGATGGGGGGAGGAGGGGAGCTTGCTGGTGATCGAGATCAGCTTGCTGCCTGTGTGTGTCAGCAGGCAGCGCGGGCAGCAGTGGGTGGCCTGGCTCACAACACCACTGCCGCACGTCACAGCTGCTATTGTGCAGATATCAGCCTCTCTGATGTGCCTTATTTTCATCCTTCTTCCCACAGATACGTTTTTTTTGTTTGTTTGTTTTCTTTTAATTGCATTTTATTTCACGTCCTGTCATTGCACCGCATCACACTGCATTGCATGCCATTGCGTGTTACGTCATTGCACAGCATTGCATTTCATTATGTTCTACCACTGCATTTCGTTTCATTGCATGTCACTGCATGACATAGCAGGTCATATCCTTGCACTGCATTTCATTTCATTGCATGCCATGGCAAGCCATGTCATTGCACAGCATCGCTTTTCATTGCACGCCGTATCACATCCTGTCCTTGCACTGCATCTCTTTGCATTTCATTGCATGCCATTCCATTGCGTGCCGCTGCACACCATGCCATTGCGTGGCATTCCATTGCACTGCATTTCATCGCATGTCACAGCATGTCATGACATTGCACTGCATTTCCTCGCGTTGCATTTCGTTGCATATCCTTTCACTGCATGTCCTAGCATGCTATGCCACGTCATTGCACTGCGTTCCATTTCACTGCACTGCGTTGCACTGCTTGTCCTATCACAACAAGTCCTTGCACAGCATGGTGTGCCATTGCACTGTGTTGCACTTTTTTGCCACGTGGGCACCGCCAGACAGCTCAGACCCAGAGCCAGGATCACGGAAAGNATCCTGGGGACAAGGTCTGAGATTATGCAGGGCTTTTAGCTGCCTGCTGCTGAATTACAGTGACCTCCCACGATCTGCGATGCCTCCTTAGAAATACTGCACATAAAAATAATAAAAAAAAACCCCAACACATTCAGAGCCAAATATTTGTCCTTTCCTGCTGCCCTGAGGAGGGTTTATCCAGCCCATATGTAGGGTGAAGGGAATGTGGGCTTTGGACCAAGCCTGGGGATGTGAAGGATGTGCCCTATGGGGCAAGAAAGGGACGAGAGTTTGGAGGGCAGCAAGGAAATAACAACAGGAGCACAAAAGCCCTGCTATGTGTTTTTAGCCAGATCCGAAAAGGTGAACTTGCGATGTTTCCTAGGACTTCTCCTCTCTTCTTCCCTGCTGGATTTAATGGATTATTTTAGCTGAGTGCTAATGTGCTCTGGCTGCTGGCTGCTACGTCTCACACTGGAGCTTGTGGTGATAGAGTGAGACATTTCCACGTGTCTGCATTTGGGATGTGATGCTCAGAGGAGAGCAAGAAATCCCCACTGTGCCCACCAAGGAGCTCCATCAGCAGCTCTACCAACAGGCATCCGTAGGGCAGGTGGGGAGGAGCTGCTGGATTTGGTGGGCTCACCCCAGTTCCGGACTGGGAAGTGCTGGTTCCTGAGGCTTCAGTCTTCTGGACCATAAGGGGACAAGGGATGTCTAGGAAATGCTGGGAAAACCCTGTGTTGAGAATATAAATAGTAACAAATGAATAACAGAGTATTTATAAGGGCACTGGCATTCATAGAGGCATACATGCTAGATTTTGCAGAGTCCTGATGGAGGCTTTTCTAAGAAACCATGATGCCAATGAGCACGTGTGGAGGTATTTCTCTGGGTGAGTCAGCTGGAGCTGGAGCTCCTTTTGGTCAAAGCTGGAGGAACATGAGGAGCTCAGGGATGTTCCCACCAGCAAGTGAAAGAGGGAGGGGATGGAGCCCAAACAATCAGTCCACGGCAGGGAGTGTTGCCTCTCAGACCTCAGAGAACCCCCTGGATAAAACCTACAGCCTCCCCATGCCCTGGGATGGGCATTCCTACAAGGCAGGTGGTTACCCATCCACTATCCCTGCCAGATTGACCCCACAGACCTTGTTGTCCTCCTCCATGTCCAAGGTCTTCCCCATACGGAGGAAGACAATGGGTTGGGGAGCCAGGATCTCAACCCAACTCTGCAACCCTACAGCCTCAGGCACATCCCTTCAGCCCTTTTCCAATCTCCATCTACCAATACCCCATCTGAGGAGCAGAGCCTGGCGAGTCATTGCCTACGAGGTCACCATGCCCTGGACGTGGTGTCTCCATGTCCCCCAGCTGCCTGGCCCACAGCCAGCCCAACACTGCCACCAGCACAGAAACCAACTGCTTCCCATCCTCCTTCCCTCTGTGCCCTGGGGGATTTCCATTTTTGCTTTCTCTCCAGATTGCACTCAAAACCTCAGGTCAAAGGGGGCAACACTGAAGAGAAAGGTTGATGGCAGAGAGGGATATTTAGGGGAGGACGGTGACGTCCCCATCCATTACCCACCATGGTTATACACAAGAAGAACAGGGCTGGCTCTAAACCAGTGGTGTTTGAGCTTCCCGTAGCATTATTTTTTGCACCAGAAAAGGGTTTATGGGGTGCTGCATGAGGCATGAGCCCACAACAAAAAATGCCAAAAAATCCAGTCTGGCCCAAAACCAGCACGAGGGTGCAGTAGTGGCACACACTGCTATTTCTCTCTGCTCTGTTATCCGGGATGCCCAACTCAGGCAGATCTCAACCTTTCCTGGGGAAAAGGGCCATAACCTGGCATAGATGGATGAGGCCCTGGGCAGCCTGGTCTGGTATTAAATGTGGAGGTTGGTGGCTCTGCCTATGGCAGGGGGGTTGGAACTTGATGATCCTTGGGGTCCCTTCCATCCGAAGCCATTCTATGATTCCATGATTCTATGATAGTGGTGCAGATAGACCACAGAGCAAAACTCAGTGAGTCCTGGACCACTAGGAGTCGAGGAAGTTGGTCCTTAGCATCACTTTCCCCTTCTCCTGGAGCAGCCAAGCGTGTGGTGCCTCTGCCAAGTCCTGAGCAGCCAAAAGGTGAAGGACGGGGTCAGGGCTCGGCATTTGTTGTGCTACAAAAGTCTGCCCTGAGTCTCTCTCCAGTGTTCAGGCTGGGAAGTCAATGTCCTGGCCCTTGTCCAGCTGCTGAGAGCAAAGCCAGAACAAACACTCCCCTCAGACTAATTAGACTGCGGTTAAGTGTCGGGAAAGTCACTGCCTGTCCCAAGGGGTTGTTCCTGGAGGAGATGGTCTGGGGGCATCATCGTCCCCAGGCAGAGTGACCACACTGACTCCCCTGGGCAAAACCTGAGCCCCATGCTGGAGATGTCCATAGAAAAGTTCTGCCTCAAAGCCCAATCTGTTTCCCACCAGCCCCGGGTCTCTCGACTTTCTGCAGGACAAATGGTTGTCATAGAGCCTTGTGTATGGGGGGAAGTGTCCCCAGGATGACCAGGACCTTGTGTGTGGGGGGAATGTCCCCCAGAATGGCCAGGACCTTGTGTTTGGGGGGATATCCCCCAGGATGACCAGGTTCTTGCTGTCTCCCCCAGCCCTGCCCTGGGAAGATGTGGGTGAGATCCCCTTGGATCAAGGTAACCAGGACGATGGTATATCAGAAGAAAAAAGGGCATTTTCTGCAATAACTTCTGCTGTTGAGTCACCATCATTCCTCCTCTCTCCTTGGGACAGTCAGTGATAGAGTTGGTCCACCAAGTGGTTCTGCTGCAAGATGCTGTGGGCTTTTTCATGTAGAAAATGCCTTCTGTAGATGGTGCCTTCTTTAAAGACAGTGCCTTCTTTAAAGCTCTTGGGTCTTGAAATCATAGAATGATAGAATCATGAAGGTTGGAAAAGACCTCTAAGGTCCCCACGTGCAACCCCAACCCACCCCACCATGCCCACCGACTGAGTCCCTCAGTGCCACATCTCCATGGTTCTGGTACACCCCAAGGCATGGTTGACTCCCTCACCTCTCTGATCAGCCTGTGCCAGTGCCCAACCACTCTTTGGAGAGGAAACTGCTTCTAATACCCAACCTGACCCTCCCCTGACACAACTGGAGGCCATCATCTCCTGTCCTATAGTTAGTTACCTTGGAGAAGAACTCCATCTGTATGGCCAACCCATTGGGCAGACCGTGCTTGGGCACTGTACTGGTGGGTTTGAGCTGCCATGGGCTAAGCTCCCTCCTGGCTGCGGTTAGCAGTACGGATATAGCAGAGGAAGTTTGTTGGCTACAAAACATTTGCAGTGAAGGGGAAAAAAAAAAAGGCTCCTACTGCAGCAATCGACTGCAAAAAGGGAAATTACAGAGAAATGGGGATGCTTCTTGAAATTAGATGTCTGATCTCGAAGATTAAATGTGGAAGTGGAACAAGGAAGCACTGCTTTGGAACGGGTCTTCAGAGCAGCCCGCGCTAAAAGCAGGGTGAAAATTGGCACTGGAAGAATGAAAACCTGCAGGAAGTCCAGACGGTGTCCGAGAGGGGAGACATGGAAGGAGGTAAACATAGAATCATAGAATGGTTTGAGTTGGAAGGGACACTTAGAGGCCATCTGGTCCCACTGCCTGTGGTGAACAGGAACACCCACAGCTCCATCAGTGCTCAGGGCCCATCCAGCCTGAAGATGGCAAACTGAATGTAAAATCCTCACTGTGCAGGATAGATTTTGGGGATCAACTTGTAATGAGTGGGAGGAACCAAAGTCCACAGCAGAGAGCTGGTGAGACCCAATGGGGAATGAGGATCCTCCTCGGAAGTGCTGTCCAAGACCCAGATGGACAATTCCAAGGGACGGCACGTCGATGTGACAACCACTGCAGCTCATCCTCCATCACACAAAGAAGAACAAAAGCCCTTTTCAGTGTTATTAAACCACCTGAGATCACCCGGGGTCAGCTTGCAGTGCGCAAGGTAAACATTTGTTCTTCCTGGGCAAGGATTGCTTTATTTTTCACGGTTGGCCTCAAGCACTGCTTTCGTGAATGCTTTATCGGCAGGCACAACGAAGCAACAAAGTCTTGCTTTTATTCCAACAGATTGGGCTTCTCTCAGCCCTCTGACTGATTCCTCCCCCCATGCAGGGTTGGCAGTGAGCACGCGTCCACCCTTTGCACAATCCGTGCGCTAACTTGGGCCAGGGTGAAACCCACAGAGTGGCCAGGCTGGGACAGGAGGTATTTTTCAACTGGGTGGCTGAACCAAAATTCGGGAGGAAAAAAATGATCCCGGTCAGCAGGAGGTCAGAGCAAATAGTTTCTGTCTGGTTCTTTAACCCTTCCTTATTTTGGTTTGGTTTGAAGTGAAATGTCAGATGCTTTGTATCGGGGAATACTTCTGCTCTTCTCAAACCAACAACTTTGTTTTGGGAGAAAAAACAAACAATGATGTCTCCCATTGTTCTGGAGTTGAATTGTTCCCCTCAAGTGATCTCCGGTGATCAATATGGACGTTTTTGGCTTGGGGATTGGTCACCCCCGGGTGGGTGTGGGTATGGTCAGTGATGGCCAAGGAGGTTGGGTGGTGGTGGGTGAATACCTGCAGAACACAAGGACTGGGTGGAGATACTCCTGAGCAGTGGTGATGGGGCCATCCCATCCCCCAGAGAGCAGCTTCAGATGGGGCCATCCCCGCACGGCTTGGAGTTGGGCTCCCTGGAACAGCTCCGTTTTGGGAAGCCTGCCGTAGGATTGGTTGAGGTCACCTATGTTGAGGTAGAAAGGTGTTAACCCTACAGGATGTGCTACCCCAGGGCAGAAAATGGGCCCTGGGCTGTCATGAACCTGCACAGTGTTTGCTCAACCCATGCTCACTGCATATCCCAGGGTCACCATTCGTGCAGCATCTCAAGTCTCTCGAGAGGGTATGTGGTCTCCTGGAGAGGCCACCTTTGCCCTGGGGGTGTGGAGCTTTGTGCAGGCCAACATCTTTGTCTGAACGGGGGTTGGATCACCCAAACCAGGCACCCGATGGGACAGAGCCCAAAGCACCATGCGCCCTCCTGAGCTGAGCTGCTGTAAAGGGAACCTGGAGGCGTGAAGCTCTCTTCCTCCACCTACGGGCATCAGGAAGAAGAGCAGCCACTACGAATTAATTTTAGAACAATTTATAGGACCATAGAATATCTGGAGGTGAAGGGACCCACAGGGATCATTGAGTTCAACACAGAACCCACTGGACCCAAACCCAATGGCTCCAGTTTCTGTACTGGAAGGGGTTGTAGCAACGTGCTGCTCTTTGTGCTGCAGGGCCAGCCAAACACAGAGCTGGGTTGCAACATCTGGGAAGCATTGCTGGCGAAGGGATGATGAATTTCTAGGAAATTGTCCCAGAAAGTCTGAATGAGGTTCAGACCAGTGAGGTATTAATCACAAGCTGGAGCTGGGGCTGTGGGATGTGGGCAGAGCTGGCCAGGGGCACCATCCCTGCGGGTCCAACTGGAGCTGAGCCCCAGATTCTGGAAGCACCACCCTTGATCCCAACCCCAACTCATCACCCCAGTTGCTGCAGGGGGGTCCCTGGGCCAGGGCCACCCAGCTGGGAGACCACAACTCATTTATCTAATGAAGAGCAGATGGGGAGGCAGCGGGGGGTGCTGCTGTGGGGCTTTCAGATTTTCCTTGGCAATTTCCTATGGATTTTTGGCTGCTGCAGCATTCAGGACCAAGTTTGCATCTGGCATTGGGTGGGTCTGGGGAAGCTCCAGCTGACATTGCTGGCATTGCAGTGACAGGGAAGCCGGGATGCCTCCCAGCCCATGGCCTCTGTTATTGTTAAATCTCAGCCTGCTTGCTCCTAATGTGATGAGAAAAAGGAAGTTGAAGGACCATCGAGCCTCCGTGGGCAGGGATGGAGCTGGAGAGTGGGGGGATGGAAGGAAGGCAGGCAATGACATCAAGGCAGGTGGTGACCTCAAGGCAGGTGATGACACACAGCAGGTGATGACGTCACAGCAGGTGATGACCTCACAGTAGGCGATGGCCATCCATATGATGGATGATGGATGACATCAAGGCAGGTGATGACCATAGGGAAGGTGAGGAGCACAAGGCAGCTGGGGACACCAAGACAGCTGAGGACCTCAAGGTGGATGAGGACCTCACAGCAGGTGATGGCCATCCAGACAGTGGATGGCATCATGGCAGACAATGGTCACAGGGCAGATGGTGACCACAGGGCAGCTTTTTGGGGACCCCCAGCTCCCCACTGCCACATACTATTGGTGCCAGCTGAGGACTCTGCTGAAAATGGATTCAGTATTAAAAAATCAGAGGGCAATGAGGAGGAACCCCCCTGCTGGATTCCACACCTCTGCAGCCATCACTCAATGTAAAGGACCCCTGGGAAAAGGCAGCATCCTACAGCCCTACTTCCAAGCCCCACCAAAACCCAATGGAACACCGAGATACCCTCAAACCATAAAGATTAGACCCCTGAATTTGGGGAAAAAAGGGATTTCCAGCTGAGGTCCCAGCTGGCTGCATGGGGCCTGGTGGAAGACCTTGGAGATGACACTGATTAAACCCAAATGACGCAGAAAGAGAGGAGTGGCACACGTGCATTACAGCTGCAGGGGCTGAATGTGCTCCCACCCCGCACGTCCCAACCTGGAAAGGGCAATAAAAGGGTTTTATTGCACCGCCTTCAGGGCTGCAAGCAGGCTGCCCTCTGTCTCTGCAGAGCCCAGCCTCTCCCTTTCAATGGAAAAATCTTCCTTTTTTTCCTCCTTTTTGGATTAATTTGTATTCCAACAGCCCCAGACTGGATGGCATGGAGCAAGAGATAAAGAGGGAAAAGAGAATAGATTGATTTCCTTTTTAAACAGTTGTTCAGATGGGAGCATGGAGCCTAATGACGTTATTTTCCTTTCCTTCAGGTTACCACATCGTAGAGGCTCCGAGCTGCGGAGAATTCATGTGTTTGAGCCCCAAACTTCCCTCTTTTCACTTCCTCTCTCTTTCTTCCATTTTATTTTATATTAATTTAGTTATTTATTTATTTGCATTCATCTCCGTTCTTTAAACTATTTCCTTCAGCTCTAAAAGCTGTGGGATACTTCAGCACGAAAACCCTCTGACATCTCACTCCACTTTGGAGGAAGAGCAAATGCTGAGGGATCCTCCTTTGGGGCTGCCCCATCCACCCCATCTGGAGAAGCCAAAGACTGCTGGATCCCAAAAAAGGAAAAGAGAGATATTTCAACTGAACTTTGGGACAGCACCTACCACCTTTCCCCACTCATCACTGGTCATGGCATCATTGGTCATTGCTCAGGGAGCGCTGGGTGACTGCTCTGAGCCATAGGGTTGGGGTTTGGGGGTGCTGTGTGGGGCGGGGGGTTGGGTTCAGTGATCATGGTTGTGGTTGGACTTGATGATCCTGCAGGTCTTTCCCAACCTGAGCAATTCTATAATTCTACGATGGGTCCCTTCCAGCTCGGGGTTGGAGTTCAGCAACATGGCTAATGGGTTCAGAAATGACTTGGGGTGAGGGGAGACAAACAGCTTTGATCCTTAGAAAAAATCAGCCTCGAAGAGGAAAATCAGAGGGCAGATGAAACCAGGGCTCACTCCTTGAGAAACGAGTGGACATACCAAGTGGCTGACGGTAATGATATGGCTGACTCTACCAACTGGAAGGGACACGGAGGGAAGGGATGCTGGGACGGTCTGCAGAAAGACAAGGAGCTCATGCCTCCACCCACGCCGTGGGGCAGATGGGTTGGCCTGGCAGGAGACCAGCAGCGCTCTCAACTTTCTCTTCCTGCTCGCAGAGCCAAGAGGCACTTAGAAGAAGTGGGTTTTCTGGTTTCTCTTTGTTTCTCTGAAATAACTTCACAACCTCCGTGCTCCCCGTCAGCGCGCATTGTTCTTGCTTAACTCTCATTCCTGGGTTTGAGTGACTCACATGAGACAGTGCTGGCATTGGCTGCAGAGGAGTCAGGGCACGAAACGCTTGGGTGTGATGCAGGAGAGCCCACAAGTGAAAGCTGGGCACGTGCTCCATCCTTCTGGCTTTCACCTTGGGGTGAGAGTCCCAAACCTGGGCTGGAAATCAAGAAGGATGTTAGAGCATAGATTCTGCACCGGATAATTATCTATTTCTTGCAGCTCTTCCTCTGGGTGTATGCTTTTGAGTTTTGCTGCTTCAGCAACTGCAAGGGCTGGGAAGTTTTGTAAAGGAAAGAAAACCAAAAGCAGAGCGTTTTCCAAGGGATCCCATTCCTGCAAATGTCACTGTGATATTGCCAGAAGACCAGGCACTGTGAAAAGGAGCGGAATTAATCTCAAGGCTGAAGAAATTGGAATGAGGATAAGAGTGAAAGGATTCGAGCTGCCTGGGTTATTGCCAGGCAGATTTCAATGTGATCTGATTGAAGCCTGCAATAAATTCATCCAGTGGGATGGATGCATCCTGAGCGAGGATGCACAGCAAATGCTGGGCTGGGTAGAGAGTAGAGGATGGACTGCAGTGGTGAAACAAAAGGTAGTTTTCTCACAAGGACTGTGGTTAGGCATTGGAAACCCCCTGCCTTGGTTTCTGCGGAGGAAAATGGGAAGTCTCTGAGAAGAAGAGGTTTCACTCCAGCAAGAGTTGTTGGTGGACCCAAGAGCTGCTGGGTGAAGCGGAAAGAACGTGGTTTAGGAGAAATGAACCCGAGAACTTCTGGTCTTCAACAGGAGAAGCCTTGGAGAAACTGCCTGCCAGGGCTGGGGGGAGGGATGTGGTACAACAGAAAGTTGTGTGCTCCTCCATGGACACAACAGCTTCAGTGCTGGAGGTATCTACTGCAGAGCAGACGGGTTGGATCTCACCCTCCTGGATCTGGCTGCATCTGGAGCTCAAAACATATCTATAAAACATATCTACACCATTCAGCCTCTACCCCTGCTACCCTCCCCTTCTCTGTACACACTGGAGGAGATGGCAGAAGAGCGCCCGCAATAGAAATAAATTTATTCACTCTAAGAAATGTCTGCACGTTACAAAAATAAAAATGTACAGCTATTTTCACAAAAACCACTTCTTTGTGTGTATAAGTTAGTGCTTTGACAAACAAACACAAAACCTGTATGTATAGTTCCAGTTGGGCCCTCTCCATCAGCTCTCCACCGGAACCGCACTGGAGGAGAACCATTGGGACCTCAGTAGCGGTGGTGGTGGTGAGGGTGGGAGTGCCGACCGGGGCAAAGGAGAGAGCTGGGAGAACAGTTTATTGAGTTATTCAGAGCACGCAGCTCAGTGCTCACGCTGCTTTTGGGCAGTGGTGGGTGAGCAGGAAAGACCTGGCCAGGAGAAAGGTTCGTACCAGCCCAGCGCTTTGCTTGGATTCTTGGATGTGGCTCTGGGCAGCCTGGTCTGGTGGTTGGCGACCCTGCACATAGCAGGGGGGTTGAAACTGGATGATCATTGTGGTCCTTTTCAACTCAGACCACTCTATGATTCTACGATTACTCTATTATTTGTCTCACCTCGGTGACTGCCTGTAACCCTTCCCATGAAGCTCCACAAGGAGAAAAAGGTGCAACGCCTATCTTAACCCAACCCCCCCTAACAGTCCTCTCCAGGATGAGATGACTCACCCTACAAATGCTCTGTTTTCCTTTGCTGATGGTGCTCAGCATGGAGACAGTCCTCTCCTTTGTCTTCTGTGGCCGTGATATTGTGGGTCAGGACAAGAGCCCTCCATGGGACCACAATTCCACCAAGCTGAGACCACAGGAATGTCCCAGTTATTTCTTTATCTCCGTGTCTTTACCCCCACCAAGCCACTTCACAGGCAGGAGGGATGGGAGAAACTAAGAGGTCTGAGGAATCAGTCTAAACTGGGACCAAAAGTGTTTGTCTAACCCTAAAATAGAGCCCGGGCCGTTTTTATGAAATAGGACTCAACCAGTTCTGCAGAAGGAGCAATTTTCATTTTTTGGGGTGAGGAATCAGCATCCTCGTGGCAGGGCTGGGCCAGGAAACCGCGTGTCTGGGCTCTACAGTTCTTAACCCAGCAACAGGAGAGAAGGGCCACGTGGACCTTCTGGTAGAGGGTTCGGTGGCTCTTTCCTCCCGCTGACTTTGAACTGGTGGGGGTGAAAGCCCACATCCACAGAGGGCTGGGGTTAATCTCAGCACCGTGTTTACAGGCATGGCTCCTAAAAGCAGAGTCAGCACTGCCATATTTCCCAATGGAGGCCCATGCTGTCAGTATGGGCTATGTAGAGTGGCTCCAAGTGGGACAATCATAGAATCATAGAATCCTTAGAGTTGGAAGGGACCTCTAAAGGCCATCCAGTCCAACTGCCCTGCAATGAACAGAGACATGGACAGATAGATCAGGCTGCCCAGGGCCTGATCCAGCCTAGTCTTGAAAGTCTCCAGGGGTGGAGCATCCACCACATCTCTGGGCAACAACGGGGAACAGTGATAGGATGCATCAATACTGAACCAATGGAATGGGCAATGCTCTTCACCGCTTTGCTGGAACCATGAGATGCTTGTTAGATGATTAAAAACAAGGCACAAAGAGCTCACCCTCACTTTCACAGAGCTGGAGGTGACTATTAAAGGCAGCAGCACAGAAAGAGCTACTGGTTCCTACAAGCTTTTCAGACATGAAAGTTGCTGCTGGGAAACACCAGTGGGTCTCTGTGATGTTGACCTCACTGGAGAAATTGGCGACCAGCTTGCTAGTATCAGTACATCCCAGTGGGATGGGGAGTGCCCCCACCAGCACCCCTTTTAATGGGAATCCTTCAGAAAGGGGCTGGAGTTGGGAGAGCATTAGCTGAATGGAGGTGGTGGCAAGGTGGGGGTCAATCTCCCAGGTAACAGGATGAGAGGTGATGGCCTCAAGCTGCACCAGGGAGGGGGTTCAGGTTGGAAAATAGGAAAACAATCTTGGACAGAGTGGCAATGCATTGGCACAGGCTGCCCAGCGAGGTGGTAGGTCACCATCCCTGGAGGTGCTCAGGAAAGGGGAACATGGGGCACTGAGGGACCTGGTGGGGTGGGCTGGGGCTGGACTTGGGGATCTTGGAGGGCTCTTCCAAACTTCATGATTCCACGATCATTTCCCCAGGGATGAAAAGCAGCGGGCGTCCCATCCCCGCTGCAGGCAGTGTTTGCACTTGACCTTTTATCAACCTGTTTATCACAACCACAGCTGACACTCCCCATGAATCAAAAGTCTTTTTTCCCTTGCCAAGGCATGGAAAGACTTCTGATAAACACCCACTCTTCACATGCCAGGGAACCTGGAGGGAAGCAGACTAATTTCTCTATGGGACTTTTTGCACTTTGTAGCGTTTTCTTCTTTAGAAAACAGTCTAAGGCATCCAAGGTGTGAATTTTAGCAGATTTTGCAACCACATTGGAAGGTCACCCAGGCTGACTGCTGGGGAGGGGCCACATGTTGACGACCAGGCAGGGAAAGAGGCAAAGGGACGGTGTCTGTTCCTATCACCACAGCAGCACCTCCCTGAAAATACATGCTCCAAACAGCAATACTCATGGCAGCCAAGGCACTGCAAACGCCTCTGGCCCTGAAGCACCCTCACCTCCCATCACACGTGGGATGAACCGTTCCACTGCCTCAGGGTGTGGGGCAGAGCTAGGATTTCACATCCCTGGACGTCGTGTCCGTGTCATCGCTGGTTCCCAGGGGACCGTTGGGCACAGTCCCCATTGCCATCTCATTTTGAGGCTTCCATGGGATTTTGTTGCCTGTGAGCTTCATAAATCTTTGTCCTGCTAAGAAATACAGTACGGGATCCAAGCAGCTGTTGGTGCTGGCTAGGGGCCGGGTCACCTTATAGGCTAAATTTATAGCATTGAGGGTCTGACAGCTCAAATCCCAGCTCCGAAAGGAGTAGTACAAGGAACGAGTGACATGGAAAGGAAGAAAGCAAACGCTGAAGACCACCAGGACAATGATTATCATCTTGACCGACTTCTTTTTGGATCGGGAGAGCCGGGACATGCCCCGTGTAGGCTGCAACAGCCTGCGGGCCATGAGGCAGTAGCAGACGATGATGAAGAGGAAAGGGATGCAGAAGAGAAGGACCATCATCACCGAACTGTAAATGACAAACTGGCCAAAGAGGTCTTTGCTGGACGTGTCGTGGCAGGTGATGGTGCCACGTCTCATGCTGGTGGTGACGAAGAAGAGAACGGGCAATTGGCAAACCACAGTCACCACCCAGACGATGACCGACACCCTGCGGGCGTAGCGGACATGTCCCCACTGCAGGGACTTCAGCGGGTAGCAGATGCCCAGGAAGCGATGGATGCTGATGCAGAGGAGGAAGAGGATGCTGCAGTAGAGGTTGGTGTAAAACAAGAAGCGAACTATCTTGCACAAACCCACTCCGAAGGGCCAGTTGTCCCCCATGGCGTAGTAATACACCAGGAGGGGCAGGGAGACCACGTAGAGCGTGTCGGACACGGCCAGGTTGAACATGTATGTGGTGGAGGCATTCCAGGTCTTGATCCTAAAGATGAAGCCATAGAGGGCCAGCAGGTTGAGGAAGAGCCCCACCACACACACGATGCCATAGGAGACGGGCAGCAGGACGTACTTGAAGTCCTCATCAAACACACACCTGTAGGTGTTGTTGTCAGCATTGCCTGCAACAAAGGAGCTGTTGATGACTCTGGTCCAGGCTGGAGGAGTTGATAGGTTCGCCATCACCCTAGGGGGAAGGAAAGAGGCTGTAAGAAGGTGAGAAATCCCTGGAAGAGTTGACTTAGATAAGGAAAACCCAGTGCTGCAGCACTATATTTACACTCCTCCTGTTGACGTTGCCATCAACCACCCAACGTCCATCCAAAAGCTATGGACAGACATAGCCCACAGCTGTGGCTCACAGCCTGACCAGCACTGCCAGCTCAGTGCAGTTGACAATGATTGAGAGGTGGCACGCACTCGTGCCAGCACAGTGCATCCACATGGGACCTCACAGTTGGGAGCTGATGTGAGCAGCAGTCCTGAGTGTGGAGGACTTAGGGTTGAGCAGATAAAAGGAGTCTTATTTATCCTCATTCTGCATCTAGGGCACAGACGGGTAACCAAGGGTTGCCCAAGGAGGCTGTGGATGCCCCATCCCTGGAGGCATTCAAGGCCAGGCTGGATGTGGCTCTGGGCAGCCTGGGCTGCTGGTTGGTGACCCTGCACACAGCAGGGGGTTGGAACTGGATGAGCATTGTGGGCCTTTTCAGCCCAGGCCACTCTGTGATTCTATGATTATCAACGGCAGGGGGGTAGGAATCAGATGATCTTTAAGGTCCTCCCCAATCCAAGCCATTCTATGGATCTATGACCTGCCTTGAACAAATCCCAGGTCATGCCCCAAGCCGCCCTTCTCACCTGGGCCAAGCAGAAATTGTCTCCTGTGCTACAGAACAGCAAAGATGCTCCTTTCTGTGCTCAGCCACCCACAGTGGTTACGCATGGGAACGAGCAGCTGATAGGAGAAAAATGGACTAGAAAGAGTGTCTGCAGACACAAAGGGTCTGGCACTGTCTGTGCCAGGAGGGACAAGGGCCCCTTTGTGTGCTGGGACAGCCCACGACCCGGCCGACACACGATCGCCCGGCCAGCTCATCAGCCAGGCATCAAATTAAAATGGATTTGCCTCATTTCCCATCAAACAAACCAGGCTGACCTCCGGTGAAGCAATGGGCTGAGCCCTGTGCTGCTGCACCGTTACAGGGAAACGGGGTTATGGGGGATGCAACCACAGCAGGAGCTCAGAGAGCGGGATTTGGGTGAAAAGAGTTGGGATGAAGGTGTCCTTTATCTGAGCATGAGGGATCACAGGACCACAGAATCATAGATTCACTGCAGTCGGAAGGGACCCCTAAAGGCCATTGGGTCCCACTGCCTGCAGTGCACAGGGACACCCACAGCTCCATCAGTGCTCACAGCCCCATCCCCTGACCTCAGGTGTCTGCAGGGATGGGGCACCACCACCTGTGCCAGTGCCTCATTGCCCTTATTGTGAAGACCCCACCTTCCAGCTCCCAGCCCTATTCCCACCTCCCTGCAGGGTCCCACAGCCCCAGCTAGAAATCCCAACAACGCACTGGAGAGTGTCTGTGAGCTGAGGAGGGGCCTGTCCCCTGTGTGACCGTGGATGTGCCAATCTGCACATCTCCTTCCTCGGGAAAATGAGCAAACAGAGCTCTGGGGTTGGCAACCGGAGACAGAACCCTGCTCACAAGGCAGCCTTGTCCTTGCAGTCACGCTCTCGCTTTGCTTCCTTGTGCAAAAGCAAAAGCCTTTCTTTTTTCTCTCTTTTCATTTTCTTCTCCTCAGTTTTGCCCGGAATCCCTTGGACAGAACCCACTGTGTCCATCAGGGCCATGGCTGCTGTCCAGCCCTATGCCAAAGCCCCATTGCATCCGCAGTGAGTGGGTGGCAGGGGACACACATCCAACCCAGGGGGGACAGTGGGAGGGAGAAAGCAATGGAAATAACTGAAGGAACAGAGAAGGAAAAATCCTTCAGTGATGACCAAAAGCAAACCCACCCCAACACTCTGAGTCGGAGCAACTGCTGCACCAGCTCTCCTGGTTCTTCCTGAGATCATGACAGGAGGATTTCCTTCTTGCAGATGACCTTGCACAGCTTTCCAGGTGTCCTCAAGCACAGCACGCTCAGGGCATCGCCCTGCCTGGCTTCCTCCATCCAGGGATCTTAGAACCACAGAATATTCCAAGTTGGAAGGGACCATAAGGATCATGGAGTCCAACCCCTGGCTCCACACAAGACCACCCAAAAATCAGACCTTATGTCTGAGAGCATTGCCCAGTCTCGATGAACCTGTTGGCAGCAGCTGGCTCCCTTTGTAGCATGGCTTCATCCATGGATGGAGCTGAGGTTTGGGCACCCGGAGCTGGTCTGGATCCATCCATGCATGGAAACGCAGTGGCACGTTGGCACTGTGATCCCGTCAGCCATGTGCATGGGCATACAGACACCCGAGGGCACAGCCACGTGATGCCCACATCCCAAAATGCTCCTGTAACAGGATCTACCCGGGCAGGGGACACTGAGTGCCATCCCCAGGAGGGGACTGTCACCAGAGGAGGGCACATGCCAAGGTCATGGGCACCCAAGGGACACACAGGAGAGCTGCGTTGGACAAGAATCACTGAATGGCTCGGGTTGGGAGGAACCCCCAAGTCCCAGCCCCATGCTGTGGGCAGGGCTGCCCACCACCACACCAGGCATTGGAGCAGGGAGCCCAGGGCCCCCTCCAACCCACTCCTCAACTCACCAAATCCCAATTCCAGGCCCCTTTCTCAGCCTTCTCATTGCCCTCCCATCAAATTTCATACCCAGGTCACCAAAGCAAGCCAGTCGTGGCCGTGGTGAATGCATCACGCTGGGGTTGAATGGGCCGTCCCTGGTCATTAATGGGGATCCACTCATTGGCAGAGCCCCTTGCATCTGCTGGTGCCTCCTCTGGCACATGCACAATTTGTGCTGGAGGACAAAACCACGCTCCATTTACTGCATATTTCCCGACGGCTCCTTTGCAAAGGCCACAAGGACAGCGTGGGTGTTTCCCCTGCCCTAATTGCACGCGTTCCACCGACTCATCAAAATCCCTGTGCTGGATCAGGAGCTGCTCAAGACGTCGGGAAGAGAACAACCCAGCATCGCCCTCAGAGAGCGCAGTCAAAATCCTCTGTAACCCAAAGGAAACAGCAGATGGTACTGAGCCTGCATGGCCAGGAGAGGGGAGCACACTGAAACCAGAGCCTCACAAACCGGTGTGCTTTTCATCTGCCCTTTCCAAGCAGCTCTGTTTCCCTCCAGGGTGGCTCCACAGAGGCTGAGCTTCCTCCTCCTCCTGTGTACACGCTGCTGCTGGGCTCGGCACTTCATAGAGTCATAGAATGGCCTGGGTTGAAAAGGCCCACAATGCTCATCCAGTCCCAACCCCCTGCTGTGTGCAGGGCCGCCAACCAGCAGCCCAGGCTGCCCAGAGCCACATCCAGCCTGGCCTTGAGTGCCTGCAGGGATGGGGCATCCACAGCCTCCTTGGGCAACCTGTTCCAGTGCCTCACCACCCTCTGCGTGAAAAACTTCCTCCTCATATCCAACCTCAACCTCCCCTGTCTCACTTTCAAACCATTCCCCCTTCCATTTCGCCTGCCCCATCCCTTCCCAACCTCCTGCAAAAAGCTTGCAGGGAGTCCCCCCCAATAAACCCCCTGAATCAACACAAATCTGAATCTATCCCCCTCGAGCCTCTGCTTCTTGCAGTCCCAACACCTCCCACCTTCATCAGCAGCGCATTACAGCCCCAATTAACCAGAGCCAAATGAGCAACAAGTCATTAAACCCAACAGAATGTGCGCTCACGCATAATTCAAGCTGCCTTCGTTGGGCTGGCCCTGCTCCCAGCGCAGCAGCTCCTTGGGTGGAGGAAAACAGCACCCGGCCCATATTTAATCCTATGGTCGCCACTCCAAGCGCTCCCCTTGGAAGGGATCACCCATCGAGCTCAGCACAACGATCCCGATGGGTCCCTTCTATCTCAGGGTGTTCTGTGATTCTACCAATGTGATATCAGGTTGGGAGATAACACAGCTGTTGGGCTCAGCCCAAAACGGGGCCGAACCCCAACACGGTGAGCACACCCTCCTACACGGCAGCAAAAGGGGTTTGCAGCTCACCGCTCCCAAATGGGGGATGCTCAGCGCGAAGAAGGGATGAATGCTGGGTTATCCCCTCACTCCGCACCCCGCTGGCTGAAGGCCATAGGGCACAGCTCCCTTCACAAGGGCGTAAATGAGGAACTGAGGAAGGCTCCCGGCTGCAGTGCCATCGCTCCGTCTCTCGGGGCAGCTCGCATAGGAAGGCAGCGGGTTGCCAAACGCGTTTAGCAAGAAAAGGCGACAAGAAAACCGAAGGAGAAACAGCGCTGAGATGCTTCGCCCCCAAAGCTCCCCCCCTCCACCGCCCCGCTCCCAACGCCGCGGCACGGAGGTATTTTCGGAGATGCCGGAAGGACTTAAAAGGCTTCCAAAAATAAGGTGAGAAGGGAGCAAAGAGAACGAAAAGACCCCCAGAGAGACGGCGAGGGGACGGCGGGACGCAGCGCGGAGGAGGAAAAGCCGCGGTGAATGGGGGGAGGGCACCCCTAGAGCTGCGGACGGGGAATCTCCGTATAGAGCCCCGACACCCCACTCGGGATCGGAGCGACGGAGCGTAAAAGAGGCTCCAGAGGGTTAACGCGGTGAGCAATGGAAGCGTTGGGGCAGAAAGCAGCAGAAGAGCCCCGAGCCGTCCGCACCGCGCCCGCTCAGCCCTCCCTCTGCGGTCTTTGGGTCCGTTTTGGGGGTTTGGAGGCACTTTTAGTTCCTGCGCTCAATGGGAGCGTCCCCCTCCCCCGGGTCGGTGCCGGCCGTCCCCGCTCACCGGGCCGGGCCGATCCGCGCCGTTCCCCCCGCAGCGCTCCGCTCATACCCCGCGTTGAGCTCCCACCGCCTGCGGCTGCACCGCGGCTCCCGGCGGCCGCGTGGGGACGGACGGGGCGGACCTGGGGCTGCACCGCCCCCCCCCGGGGTTAAGGGTGGGATCGGGAACGGGGCCCGGTTCCCCGCCCAGGGAGTAGGGATGGTGAGGTCGGGACCGGAGATGGGAGAGCCTCCAGACCGCCCCCGTGAGGGGTTGGGAGGGGACTGGGGCCGAAGGTGGACCCCCCCCCCTCTAACGATGGGACCATGGATAGGGTCAGGGCTGAGATTCCGTCCCCCAGTGACGGGACCATGAATAGGACGGGAGTTGGAAGCCCTCGGCGATGCAACCGGGGCTGGGGCTGGGATTGGAACGGAACCCATCCCAACAACAACGGGACCATGGATAGGACCAGGGCTGAGCTTAGGGATAGACCCTCCCAGTGATGGGACCATGGATGAGATTGGGGATGGGACAGGAGCTCCTCAGTGAGGGAATTGAGGCTGAAACTAGGGATAGACCCCACCCAGTGATGGGACCATGGATGGGACCAAAGTTATAACTCTCTCCCCCTCACCCGGGGGGATGAGATCATAGGTGGGGCTGGGGCTGGGACCAGGCTCCCCAGGGATGGGACCAGGGCTGAACTCCCATCTGGTGATGGGACTACAGCAGGGATGAGAGGAGCCCTGATCTCTTTCCAATGATGGCATCATAGGTGGGACTGAGTCTGGGATCAGAGCAGGAACTCCATTTGGTGGTGAGGCTGTGGTGATGAGACCATGGATGGGGCTGAGGCTGGGACTGGAGATGGAGCTGGACCTCTCCCCACAGGGTGATATGACCACGGATGGGACCAGGGCCACATCCCTGCAATGATAGAAGTGGGGCTGAAACTGTCTCCCAGTTACTACTTCAGTGATGGCACCATAGCCAAGACCAGAGCTGAACCCTCACTCTAATCGTGGAACCATAGATGGGATCAGGGCTGGAACCAGACCAGGATCCCCCCACTTCTTGTTGTGGCCACTGGTGGTCCCACTCAGATCACTTTCCATGGTGATGGGACCATGGATAGGATTGGGAATGGGACTGGAACTGGACCAGGATGATAGGAACATGGATGGAACCAGGGCTGGGAGTGTGGGTGGAAGGAACTGATGCTGAGGCCTGAGCTGGACCCCCACCAGGATGATGGGACTATGAACAGGACCAGGGCTGTGGCCAGAAGACCAGTGAAGGGACAATGGATGGGACTGGGGCTAGGATGGAGCAGGACTCTGCCACCTCTGTAATGAACCATGAATGGGAACAAGGCTGGGAATGCAGCTGGAAATCTCTCTACTCCTGTGCTGGGACCACAGACAGGACGGGGGTCAGATCCTTTCTGATGATGAGCTCATGGATGAGGTCAGGTCTGGAGCCATGTCACTGCCCCAGCCAGCGATGGGACCATGGATGGCCCTGGGGACCCACCTTACATCCTGGGATGCCCCGGAACTGGAGCCAGCCCAGGGCATGGAGCAACCCCACTGGGTGAAAGGAGTCCCAAGATCAGAGCTGGAGGGGGAAAAGGGCCTGAAACCATCTGCAGGAGCGCAGCCAGGGCCTGGCAACTGCCTCAGCCCCCATGTGTGGGATCCTGTCCCATGATAGATGTCCTCAAGCTGTGCCCCAACAGGTGCTGGTGCAGCACGCCTCTGCCACCAGCCAGCTGTGTCTCTATGGGAAGTGAAGGGATGGGGAACGTGATGTGACAGCGGGACTTCGAGGCCATCGGGGCTCTAATTTTAGCAATGCTGGTGCTCTCAGGAGCAGTTCCCAAACACAGGTCCTGTCCTGCAGAGGGCTGCAGACACATTGAAACCCCTCTGGGAAGCAGAGAGTCTACAGGAGCTTGCAGGCAAATCAGGCTGTACCATAGAAGAGAATTCATTCAAGGCTCCTAGATTGGAAATGTTGATTTTGGGTGAGGTGGATGCGAGTTTGGGGATCACATCATCTGTGTCCTCCAGCCCCGCTATGGAGATGTTCTGGGCTCTGTCCTGGCATGACACAGCCTTCAACAAAACCTGCAGAAAGCTTTGGAGGACCAGCACTGGGTTTGTGACCTGCAGAGCACCGATGCCCGAGTGAAACCATGGCCAGGTCCAGCTCTGTCTTCCCATGGATCTCACTCACCTGGGGCAAAAGCCCGGCCAAATTTGGCACTCTGGGCGGCTTCTGGGCAGGGTGAAGCCGTGGAAAAGGACACACTGAGATGCCTGCAGGTGGACCCATGGTATTCCACTGCTGTGAGCACAGAGTGAGCCCCAGCGCTCCCCTCAGCACTCTCCATCCGCATCCACGGGCGGAAGGCAGATCCTCCTCCTGCACCTGAGTCCACTCCTGCATGGGCCCCCCAGATGTGCAGGCACCCTTCCTGGAGGAGGCCGGGATGACCGTAAAGCAGGCAGAAGGGGGAAACAAGCTGATGCCATCTATTATTTAGAGGCTGAAAGTGGTGGCTGCTGCGGAGGCATTATGAGGATATGAGCATTTGGCTCCGAGCAACCGCTGCCGGCCCTCCGTGCCAAAAAAACAGAGCCTGTTTCCTTCTTCTGATGTCATTTGTTTGAGGAGGGAAAACAATGCATCACGGCGCAGCTATTTGGGCCTGATAAGGGAGGAAGGCCAGGCCTGGTGCTTGTGGGGGGGGGATGCTGGGACAGAGCCCCTGGGTGAGGCTTCGGAGGGTGGATTTGTCCTGCTGGGACAGCAGTGAGGTCGGGAAGGGCAGTGATGTGCCCTGCTGTGTTAAGCCTGGCTCTCTGGGATTTAGTTAATCCATCCTGGCTTGGCTCTGAGATAGCTTCAAAGCTCTAATAGCACCCACAGGCGGAGCGAGCTGTCGGTGCCCAATGATGCGTGGTGGTGTGGATGTGGATGTGGATGTGGATGTTGTCCTCCTCTCCCTGCTCCCACCCCTGCGTAATGATGGTGCCATCCCAGCATCAGCCTCCAAAGCCCTCAGTATCTCTCCTTCCAAAGGGATTGGTGCACCATGGCCAGAGACATCCCAGCTTTGGCCTATGGCCATTGCTGCTCCCAGCTCTGGGCATGGGCAGCTCTTCCATCCTGAGATTCTGTGCTTCCCTGATTGCATGAGATGAAGCTGGGCAGCTCCAGGCATGAGGCACTTTCTCATGCTGAGAAGTGGTTTGTTATGGACATGGCTGGGTGCAGGGTCAGCTCAGCAGCTTGGCCAGTGACCAAGAGGAGGTGGTGTAAAATCCTGCCAGGAGAGTGGTGCCTTTTTTGGGACTGGATGAAACCCATTCAGTGTTCATCAAGAGAGCTTTCCCAGCTTTGCTGCCCATTGCCTTTCCTTGCACTGCTTTGGCCTCTTCACACTTTTTCACTCATTTTGGTGCAGAGGAGATAAGAGGAGGGGTGTCACCTTCTGAGACCTCATGGCTCTCTTCCTTCAGTGACCTGACATGATTGACAGGTTGTGGTGAGGTGGGGGTTGGCCTCTGCCCCAAGGTAACAGCAATAGGATGAGGGGCAATGGACTCATGTTGCACCAGGGGAGGTCAGGTTGGATATTAGGGAAATTTGTCCTCTGAAGGAGTGGTGATGCAGTGGCACAGCTGCCCAGGGAGTAGGGGGGGGGTCACCATCCCTGGAGGTGTTCCAGAGCAGTGGGGATGAGGCACTGAGGGACGTGGGCAGTGGGCATGGTGGGGTGGGCTGGGGTTGGCCTTGGGGACCTTGGAGGTCTTCTCCAAACTAAGTGATTCTGGGATTTTGTGTCCCCAGGCTCCACGTCCCCTCTAACCCACCCTGCTCATCTCCACCCTTTTTGTGCAGGAGCAGTGGCAGGGGATGGCCACCCCTTGCCCAGACCGGACAGAGAGGATCCAACCACCCCTAAAAATCCCCGTTTTCCATTTCCAGAGCCTCCGAAGCAGCTTACACGAGCCAAACAGAGGCAGATGTTACAAATCCAGCTACAGAGAAGTGAATGATTTGCACAGCTGCGACTGCACGTCTGAGCCGAGCAGCTCTGCTCATTAGAGAGGAGCTGGCCCTCAGCCCCACATTTCTCTTAATGTCTCCATTTTTCTCTGCTTTGGCAGTAACACAGGTTTCTAAGACGCTCTCAAAACATTTCCGTGCTGTCCAGCAGGGAGGAATGCGGGGTTACAGGAACGGGAGGAACAGGAAGGCTGGAGGGCAGCATCACCATCACTGCTTGCTGTTGTCTGTGCCCAACTCAGAGCGTCTCCATGGGTGCAGGGAGATCATTGAGGGGATACGGAGATGGGGAAGGGTCTGGAGAGGCAAATGTGTGAGGAGGGGCTGAGGGGCATTGGGTTGTTTGGCCCAGAGCAGAGGAGGATGAGGAGGGGCCTCATGGCAGCACTGCAGCTCCTTGTGGTCCTACAGATCCTCATGGCCTCATTGCTCCTCATGGCCCTACAGCTCCATCGTGGTGGCCCTACAGNCCGGACAGAGAGGATCCAACCACCCCTAAAAATCCCCGTTTTCCATTTCCAGAGCCTCCGAAGCAGCTTACACGAGCCAAACAGAGGCAGATGTTACAAATCCAGCTACAGAGAAGTGAATGATTTGCACAGCTGCGACTGCACGTCTGAGCCGAGCAGCTCTGCTCATTAGAGAGGAGCTGGCCCTCAGCCCCACATTTCTCTTAATGTCTCCATTTTTCTCTGCTTTGGCAGTAACACAGGTTTCTAAGACGCTCTCAAAACATTTCCGTGCTGTCCAGCAGGGAGGAATGCGGGGTTACAGGAACGGGAGGAACAGGAAGGCTGGAGGGCAGCATCACCATCACTGCTTGCTGTTGTCTGTGCCCAACTCAGAGCGTCTCCATGGGTGCAGGGAGATCATTGAGGGGATACGGAGATGGGGAAGGGTCTGGAGAGGCAAATGTGTGAGGAGGGGCTGAGGGGCATTGGGTTGTTTGGCCCAGAGCAGAGGAGGATGAGGAGGGGCCTCATGGCAGCACTGCAGCTCCTTGTGGTCCTACAGATCCTCATGGCCTCATTGCTCCTCATGGCCCTACAGCTCCATCGTGGTGGCCCTACAGTTCCTCATGGCAACCCTACAGCTCTTCATGATAACCCTACAGCTCCATCATGGTGGCCCTACACCATGGCAACCCTACAGCTCCATCATGGTGGCCCTACACCATGGCAACTCTACAGCTCCATCATGGCAAATGTACAGCTCCTCATGGCAACCCTACAGCTCCATCATGGCAGCCCTATAGTTCCTCATGGCAACCCTACAGCTCCTCATGGCAACCCTACAGCTCCATCATGGTGGCCCTATAGTTCCTCATGGCAACCCTACAGCTCTTCATGATAACCCTACATCTCCATCATGGCAACCCTACAGCTCTTAGTGGTCCTACATCTCCATCATGGCAACCCTACAGCTCCTCATGATGGCCCTACTGCTCCTCATGGCAACCCTACAGCTCCATCAAGGTGACCCTGCAGCTCTTCATGGCAGCCCTGCAGCTCTCATGGTGGTCCTATAGTTCCTCATGGCAACCTACAGCTCCATCATGGCAACCCTACAGCTCCCAGTGGCAACCCTACAGCTCCTCATGGTGGCCCTACAACTCCTCACAGGGGCATGGAAGGACAATCCAGTTGGACAACAGAATGTCAGCCATTGTGATGAACCCCAATGGGCTGTGCACGGGGTGGGATTGGTACCCACTGGCAACATGCAGGGGGACTTTCCCGGTGTCCAGCCCAGCAGAAAAGTGGCACTGATGGGAGAAAAAGGGTCTGGGGGTGGGATGTGGGGCTGGAAAAGCACCACAAACCAGTCCCTCTGGGCACTGTGTGCAGGATGCAGAGGGACTCGACCTTTCCCACACTGCTGCAGAACAGAACTGTGACTTTTCTCACCTGGACATCTATTTTTACTCTTCAGCAGAAGATGGCGTTTTGGTTTCTTGCCCACTCGAGATGTGCAATGTCTCAGCCATCTTCTTCCACTGCCTAAGGGACTTCAGGAGGGGGCACGGGGACAGAGGTGAGGACAGAGCTGGGGTGCCATGAGGGCTCTTGGGGACCCCCCTAGCCACTGGTCGTGCTGGAAACCAAGGGCTCCATCCTCTCTTCATGCAGCAAACCCATCTAAGCACTGAGCCGCTTGCTATTCCTCCCCATCTCCCAGCTGCCAGCTTTCTGCAAACTACAGGAGCATCCCCTTCCCACAGGGAGATGCTTGCAGTGGACTTGGGGCTGCTATGGCCTCCCAGGTGGAGCAGAAGCACAAGGATGCCTTTGTGGCTGACAGCTTTGCTTTGTAACACCCTTAAATAAGCAGCCTGTTGGGGCAGGCGTGTTAAAATTAACACATTGGTATGGCCTACGTGTGCTGCGGGCTGCCTGGAAAATGGTCAGTAAGACTGAGGGTTGAAAATCAAATTAAAAACACACTGCAGTAACTGTAAGGTCTTATCTGAAAGCTGGTTTTCAGCGGCTTTGAGTGGAAGGGTGGAAGATGAGTCTGGGGGGAGAACTGCTGCCCTGGGTGATGCTGCTGGAAGGGGTTTTGCACTGATCCTGGCAGCACTGGGAGGGATGAGAGAGGCGTAGAGCATGTGCTCTGAAACTGAGCCCTTCTAAAAACAGCAGCAGTGACTGTACAGCCTGTGGTCTGTGTCCAAAGCAGTGATCGAGGAGAGGCTGCCTCCCAAAGGGCTCATTTCTCCATGTGCAGAACCTGAGAAGGGCACGGGCCCCTGACAGCAGCATGGAGGGACACATCTGGGCCCAGGCTGCAGGGGTCTGCTCCCCTCAGCTCGCCATGAGGGGATGCACAGCACAGGTCCCACCCTGGAATCCTTTTGTTCCCAAAGAAACAGCTGTTCTCAACACGAGGCTTTTGAATGGACTTCCTTCCCCTCCCGATCCAAAATAACCCGTGTGTCCTTGGGGATATCCACGCTGAGATGGCCCAGGGCACAGGGCTGGATGGGCAGAGGGACACACGGACACCGGAGAGAACACAGGAGGCTCTGCCCAGGGAGTGGGGTCACCATCCCTGGAGGTGTCCCAGAGATGCAGGGATGTGGCACTGAGGGATGTGGGCAGTGGGCATGGTGGGGTGGGTTGGGGTTGGACTGGGGATCTTGGATGTCTTTTCCAACCTGAATGATTCTCACTGCTCTCTGCAGCTCCATGTGTTGGAGGATGCTACTTGCCCAGCTTGGCCGAGGAGGCGTTCATCTAAATGGAGGTTTGCCATGGGTGGAAGGAGCTCACCAAGCCAAACTTCAGACTCCAAGCTGAGAGTGCCCTGACTTGAAAAGGGATTACCCAACACCAAGGACACATCCTGCTTCCTGCCCTTCAGAAAAGAGTGGGTTCATGGCCTCCGTCTGCACACACATCATCCCCATAGAAGCTTCACCATGGAGAAAAAACTCATTTGAAGCAGAGCCACATGAGGGCCAACCCAATTCTTGACAGAATCAAGAATCAAGAATCATAGAACTAAGAATCAAGAATCATAGAATTCTTGATAGAAAGAACTTGATAAGTTGTTTGCAGAGAGAGTGGTGAGGTGCTGGAACAGCTGCCCAGAGAGGCTGGGGATGCCCCGTCCATCCCTGGAGGTGTTGAAGGGCAGGTTGGATGGGGCCCTGGGCAGCCTGGGCTGGTCTGAAATGTGGAGGTTGGTGGCCCTGCCTGTGGCGGGGGTTGGAGCTTCATGATCCTTGAGGTCCCTTCCAACCCAAGCCATTCTATGGTTCTATAATTCTATGATAGAACCCCGTGGAAGGTGATTTCCCATTTAGCATCAATCAAACCCAACTTGAGGGGTGAAGCCGACGTGCAGAACACAGAGCTCTGTGGCTGGGATGGGATCAGAGCGCTTTGGGAGCTGGAAATCCAACCTACGCTGATTTACTGGGGATGGGGGGAAACACGGGGTGATGGCTGTGTGCTCCCTCAGCATGGTTTTCTTGACCCCCATTTTCCTGCACCCACCAACAGCACTCCCCAGAACCAAGGCCGGCCCGAAGGCTCGCTCACAGCCCGTGTCCTTGTCAGAGGGCCAATATTCTTATCTCGAGCCTGGCTGGCTTTTCTTTCTTGGATCTTTGCCACTGCAGCTAAAATAACTCTCTCACCCCTCCCCTCTTGCAAAGGTCACGTTCCAGGGATGAATCCGGAGCCTCCCGGGCTGGATTCTGGGCTTAGGATCATGGATGGGGCCAACACGGATCCAGAGCATTGTGGTGCTGGGTGTGTGCCCACGGTGCTGGCGGTGCCCTGGGTGGGAGCAGGCCCAGCACCAGCACTTTCAATGCCCTCAGCTCTCTGGGAAGCTGAGCACACCTCCATTCCTCCCAGGTCACGCAGTTATTTCCTTGTAGGTCTGCCTCTCACCCTTGAGCAGTACTGGAAAGTCCAGATGGGTGAAAACAAGTTTGGAGGCAACAGTTTGTTTAACCGACGGGTACAGTCAGTCTTGTGCTTGTTTTCTTATTTTTTTTTTTTCCCAAACAAGTCTTGAAATCAAAGGAGAGCATTTCCAAGCTAAATACGAGTGGGGAGCAATTGAGTGCTTAAAGAAGTGGGTATTGGTCAGGACATCACAAGAGGAAAACATAAATCGTGTCTAAGGATGCGGGTAGGCAAGGAGGGAGGGAAGGAGGAGTGAACCCATCATCCCCTAGGAAAGGGAGTCTGGCAGCGTACAGATCATGAAACAGAGGTAGAGGGAGGAGTGCAGGACCTGTAGCAAAGAGATACAAACCTTTATAGCAGCATCATTTTGCCAGGTCAGCTGGAGGAGCAAAACTGAGGCCTACAGATATGCAAGCAGCAGCTGGGGATGTGTGCTAACCCAGAAGGGCTCCTTCCCTGTGTCCCCAGAGCCACCTGCAGCCACTGGGGCTTTCCCAGGAGAGGCGATGCTCCTTCATCCTCTGCCCACGATGAAGGCCAAGGGTTGGGTGATGCTCGACGTTGAACTGCCACTGCTATTTCAGACTGGAGATAAGGGAAAAGCTTCCACCATGAATAATGTCTGTCGTTGGAGGTTTTCAAGACCCAGCTGGAGAAAGCCCCTGCAACCTGGTCTGACCCCAGCGCTGCCCATGCCATGAGTAGGATGGTGGAGTTGGGGTCTGCTGTGGTTCCTTCCAACCTGAGTTATCCCAGCATCTTCTGCTCAGCGGATCCCCACAGACTGGGGTCAGAGTGAAGGTGCAAAGCCATGTCAGAGATGGAGCAGCCCAGATCTACAGGTAACCAGGGTCAGGATTTTGGCTGCCACCTGAGTATCAACCCTCAACCCTTCATGAAACCAACAGCTTGGACCGATCTCTGTTAGGAAGGCATTGTGTCTTGTGTTAGAGATCCACATGGAGATCCCACCGCCTCCTGCCCAGCTGCTCCTGGTGTTTAACACTGCTTCTTCCCTGCAGTCTCTGCCTTGTGCATGACTGTTTGGTGCTTTATGCAATTTGAGCTTAGCCATCCAGTGACCAAAGGGCCCTTTGGCACACAACACAGGGCCTCATGCCGTGCAAGCCAAGTACTGATCTTCCCTGTAGCACCCAGCGCAGGTCTTTTTGGGAAGGAGAAGCTGAGCTGATCTCTTCTGGGCTGAAAATTGAAGGGGCAGAGGGTGGTCACAAGCAGAAGCTCCTCAGCCTGTTTCAAGTCAAGGGGAAGGCCCTGAGTTTGCAGTGGAGATGAATTACGCACAAGGTTCCCCATGAAAAGTAGATGATGGTTTAGCTCCCAATGGGGCTCACATATTAAGCAGGCTGAGGACAATCTGGTCAGTTGGGACCTGAACCCACCACCACCATAGAGCTGGGAGCTCACGTGAAAACTATACATCAGAATCTGCCTCCTCCTGGTTAGAAAACACCACGAGGAAGGCCTTTCTCTCAGCTAAGTGCCTGCAGGTGTTTCCTGGTGTTTCCAGGCGTGGGGACTGGCTGGGTTCTCCCTTTCAGTGAGTCAGCTGTGGGGTGGCCGTGGCGAAGCATCGGGATGTGCTTGGAGCCTCAGCAAGGACCAAGAACCTTTATTCTGGAATAAATAGACCATCTGATAAGAAAAACCCAGGAATAGAAATTCTGAAGAGTGGGTATGTGCGAGGGAAATGGAAGGAGATTTATCTGCAGATAGGTTGCCACCAGGGAGAGGGATATTCTCCCTCGTCCCTCCAGTTTCCATAGGAGTGAGTCACTCGTCTTCCTGCAGCAGGAGGAACCCCTCCCTCTCTTGGGGAGTCCTCTGGGTTGGCTCTCCAGCGACCTTTCCTCTGTAATGAAGCAGCTATTTTGGAACACAATGCCACGCTTCTTCCCATGTCTGCTGGGACCCCCAGCACCAGGGTGGTCCTATGCATCACTGTGGGTCTGTGTTCTCTGTCCCACTGTGGCCATGGGGTGATGGGAACCAGTCAAACCACAGGGAAAAGCTGATGGACACCACCAGGCAGGGCTCAATGCTAGTGCTAACCAGCCCAACACAGCCCCGGGACAGCATCCACTTGTACCCACAGCTCTGGAATGAGGGGTCTGAGGTCATCTGCCATGGTGAGAAGGTCTCCATGGGGAGGTGGGATGGGGTCATCTTATAGGGGTTGTGGCTTTAGAGCTTCCCAGGAGTTGACTGCCCAGCTAAGGAGTCTGCCCTGAAATTCAGCTGCCAAAATAACTCTAAATCCAGGTGGGCAGTGTGATAGGGATATAGGAATAGGAGTGAGTGTGGGAAAGCCCATGACTCAGTTTCCCCATCGGTTAAAGGTGAACATGGTGGAAATATCACACCTGCACACCTCCTCAAGAGCCTGAACCAAAACCACGCTGGTTGGATGAAGCAGAGAGATGTAATTGCATTAGCTATTTACATTTCCACAATGTTTCCCCATTGTTTATGACGACCAAGGAATCATTTTCTGCAGTATTACCTTTTGTTGGCTCTGCTTCAGCTCTACACAGAGGACGGAGCTGCTGGTGACAGCAATGCAGTGCCCAGCTCCACCAGGTACTGGTGAAGCCCTATGGGATGGGCACCACTCCATTGGGGCCAACTGTGCCCAGGGCAGGCTTGGACATCTCCAAAGAGGGAGACTTACCCCTGCCCTCTGGGCTTTGTCCACCCTTATGGAGACATTATTTCTCCAAATGGAAATTTCCAAGTTCCCAATCTGTGATGCTGCTTCTAGCCCCAGCACTGGGACCTCCAAGAACAGCCAAGCTGCATCTACCCTGTGCCATCCCAGCAAGGACTCCATACTAAAATCCCCCTTTGCAGTTGCACACTGAGCTCTCCGCCCCTCCTTGCGTTTCACCAGCTCCATCTTGGTGACCCTGCTGAACTCACTCCTCTCAACCTGCTATTGGGAAGCCCCATACTGGAACCAGTGCCTGGATGGGACCTCACCATCACCAAGCAAAGGGCAAGAATCAAAGCCTGCTGATATTAGCTGCCCCCCACTAACACCTCTCAAAGCACCATTGGCTTTCAGTGCTGCAAACACACGCCATTGACCTGAGGACAGCTTGCACCACCACTCCTCACCTTCAGAGCCTATTTCCAGCTGGCTGCTCCAACCTGACCGGTTCCACTTGTCCTTGCTGAACCCAGTTTCTCCAGCATCCTTGCCTGCAGCACATAGCCTGCCCTCCCCAACCCGGTGCTGTTCCCAAGGCATGATCCATCCCACCGAGCAGGTGGTAAAGAGTTACGGGTGTTGTTAAAGGAGAGCTTGAGAGTGCCTCGGTCCTCCAGCCCTCCGTGGAGCGTGCACAAGGAGGTCTCAGAAGTGCTGTCATGGTGGGACATTGCGTCTGCTGCCCGACGTGGGGTTAACTCTTTGCCTCCCCTCTCCTCCCCGCTGTCAGATTTCCTTCCCAAATAGTACATTGTAGATTCATCAGCAGGCAGGAGAGAGTGAAAACCACTGGAGGTTTACACAAGGGTTAGGATCTGGGTCAGGGTCTGGGTTGGGGTTAGGATCAGGGTTAGGGTCATGGTTAGGGTTAGGGTCATGGTTAGGGTTAGGGTTATGGTTATGGTTAGGATTAGGTTTGGGGTTGGGGTTAGGCTCAAGGTTTGAGTTAGGGTTATGGTTAGGGTTAGGCTTGGGGTTAGGGTGAAGGTTATGGTTAGAGTTAGGGCTGGTGTTGGTGTTGGGGTTAGCATCAGGGTTAGAGTTGAGGTCAGGGTTAGGATTAGACTTGGGGTTGGAGTTGGGGTTAGGTTCGGGGTCAGGGTTAGGTAGTTCTCCCTGCCCTCTGCTTTCTGAGCTTTTCACAGAGATCCCACACTGATGCATTACTTGGGTAGGGGATGCCCACTGTCCCACAGGCTGCCCTATTCCAATTTCCCTAGCCTTGACCATCCCTATAGACACTCATAGGGGTCTTGTAGCTCAAATCCAACTCCTATGGGCATTGTGTCAAGATACTGTGGCATCTGTATGGGTAGATTTAGTCCTGCTTGTAGAGGACAGCATCTAGGACATGTTCCTGTGCCATCAGAGTTCAATGACATATTCAAGGTTCCCATGCCCAGGTTGTACTTGGGTGTCCACAAAGGGACCCATGGGGATGAGTGGGACAGGGGGAGGGCTGACAAAAGCATGGAAAAGGCAAATGATCACATTTAGGAGTCAGTAAGATCAGAAGGAAATTGGCCAAGAGGACTTTCCAGCTTCAGAAAATGCCTTTTGCAACAGGAGAAGAGATGCCTGAGAGATGGAAATCACTCCCACGTCCTGGCAGGGGTGGCATTCACACCCAGGTGGCATTTTCTCCCTCATACTGGCTTGCATCTGCATCTCACCCACGGCATGGGGATGCTCTCTGTCTACAATTTCATCTCAGCTTGTATGACCGCAGAGGCTATTCCTGTGCTACAACCACCAATAGATTTCTCAAGTGCTGCCCACAGCCTGGAGCTGGCAGATTGAAGGGCACGAGGCCACTCAGGACCTTCCCACATGGCAGGGCTCTCTGCCATGTCCCAGCCTGAGCTGGGATCTACCACCACCAGCAGCGCAAAGCATCTGCAGAAGTTTTATCGTCACACTCTGAAGTTTGGGCAAGAAGCAGCAACAGGGATGTGCTCATGGGAAAGGCTGAGCTCCCATTGCTGCATCTGTATATTCACATTTGGAAGTCAGTATTGTGAAAAATACTGCAGCTGTGGTGATCTGAGGGCAGTATTGGTGGTAGTTGAGCAGCTGGACTCAACGATCTTGGAGGTCTCTTCCAACCTGAAAGATTCCATGATTCTATTAGGTTGCATCGTTACAGCCCCGGTCTCTTTACTCAGTGCATGTTCTGCTCCATAAGAATAAAAATATCCGAAGCCATCGTGGTTATTTTATTCACACAGCCCTGGTGTGGCTTTTCTAGATGAGTTTTCATCTCCTGGCATGTTCCAAAGCCTGGCCCTAAGATCAGCACGTTGCTCCCACCTCCTCTTGTTGTTTGCAGAGGAAGCTTCTGTTCTGCTTTCGCACACCAAGGCTCAGCACTAAGCCAGGGGCCCCCCAGCACCCACCCCCTTGAAGGAGGGTGCCAGGCCCCTATGCACAATGGGATAAAACGCTGAGTTTGACTCATGCCATCCTGTCAGCTCCACATCCAGTTTCACTTCCTTCCTGGTCTTTGTAGAGGGTGGGCACTCCCATGTCCTCCACCCATATGTGAGTAGGACCTTCAAGATCTTCATACAGAGACAGGAACATCCAAGGAATCTCCGCCATACGTGGATGGACTCATACAAGCTCTCCAACATACATGGATGGGCACCCCCAAGGTCTCCTCCTGTACAGGGATAGGCACATCCAAGGCCTCCACCCATACATGGATGGGTACTCCCAAAATCATCACCACACAGGGATGGGCACCCATCCATCTCTTCATGTCTCCTCCTGCCCCTTTGAAGTGGCCCTTTTTGGAGCAGGATCCCATCGATGACTACAGTTCCCCATGAAGTTTTATGAGGAGGTTCACCTCTGTTTTCTTGCATATACTGGATATTAACTTGGGTTTTTACTTGGGAGAACCAACTGTGATGGGATTCCTCCCTATAGGGAAGCTTTTGGCTTGTACATCTTCTTATCCAAGAAAGCAAAACCTCAGTGTTTCTTCATCTGTATGACTCTCAATGCAACATTTAGTGATGAGGTCCCATCCCGTTCATGGGGAAGACTGAAACAGAGGAGAAGGAAGCAGATAGTGACATCTCCAACACGTGAGAGAGAAAAGGATGTGAAAGTCACTGACTTGCGCCATGGAGATTCTGTGGTTGAAAGTGGTAAAAAAATGTATGAGGAAGAAATTCTCCTGATCCAGCCTTCACTTCAGTGGTCGAGATGACAGCAGTGTGCAAGCATGAGGAAAATGAAAAGGGAATATTGGGCTTGTGGCCACGGTGTTGGCAGAAAACCTGCCATATTTGGTTTGGAGAAGTTGCTGTTCTCCATGGAAACAGGTCCTTGAAGAATCTGAGGCTCCGTCCGGATTCATGACTGAACCACAGCCTGGGCTCCCAAGTTGAATGGTTTGGGGTTGAAAGGGTCTTACATCTCAACAGGACACTGGTTCCTCCTATCTTCAGCTGCCCGTGGCTGTAGGAAAGGAGACAGGGAGGTGAATGAAGAACACAGGTCCATGTGGATGGAGGTGTGTGTGTGTGAAAGCACCAAGGAGAGCATTAATGCCAGCGTGGTGAGAATGGCTGGTGCTGATAACAAGGGCTGTGATCAAGCAGGCTTGGAATTGGGCCATCGCTGTCCAGCCCGGGTGGCTTTGGGTTGGTACGGCCCTGCACAGCCAAGGACTCCCTTCACCCTGGAGCTTCCCACCTGCACAATCCTTGTTGAGATCCTGGTCTCCAAAACTGCTCTAAGACACGTTTCTGAAGAAGTTCTCTCCAGGTGGTGGACAAAGGACTTTCCACAAAGGACTTTCCGTTGGTAGCCCTGGGGATGTGGGAGACCCTTCTGCAGGCAGCCCAGCCCTCCCCAGCCCGTGCCTTTCACACAACACCCACAGATAAAAATACCAATGCTCCAAGCAAGCAGGGATGCACCCGGCAGGGAACAGATAATGCTGTGATGGCAGAAATGTGCCCGAGGGAGCTTCAAGTTACACATTAACAGGGGAGAGCAGTGGTGACGCACGAATGGGCAGGAGAAGTGTTGGCAGGAGAGCTCAGCCCAGGCAGAGGGGGTTCTTTACTATGAGAGTGGTGAGGTGCTGGAACAGCTGCCCAGAGAGGCTGTGGATGCCCCGTCCATCCCTGGAGGTGTTGAAGGGCAGGTTGGATGGGGCCCTGGGCAGCCTGGGCTGGTCTGAAATGTGGAGGTTGGTGGCCCTGCCTGATGGGGGGGGGTTGGAGCTTCATGATCCTTGAGGTCCCTTCCAACCCAAGCCATGCTGTGATTCTGTGATTCTATGATTCTATGATCCCATGATGGCGAAGGGACAGCCCTGTGTTGGTGTGCTCCTGCAAAGCTCAGCCCAGCAGCTCAAGCATGGGGGATCAACATGCAGAAGTCATCTGGTGCAGCTAATAAAGAGGTTTTTCCCTCTGGGTTTGAGTTGGGGTGATGGCACGTGTCATGGAAAGAAGTGGAGGGGCTGGGGTTGCTGCAAGGTAGATTTTGGCACTGCTACAAAGGGTGGGTATCTGTGAGCTGGAGGCATCCTTTCTGTCTATTTCCATGGCCACAACAGGCAATGGGGAGCAACCCACACCTCCACAACCTGCAGATCTAGTGTTCCTCCCTTATCTATATAACTCATCTCACACCTTATTCTCCTTTCTCTTCTCAGCTCCAAGCTTCTTCTAGCTGTCTCCTATTGTCTCTTGTTATCCTTTCCTTTGATCCCCTTTTTCTTGATGTCCCATCCTTCCTTACTGCCATCATTTTCTGATGGTCACATCAACCCCTTTGAGGTCTCAGGAATCCCAATGCTGTGCCATACCTGAAGCCAAATGAACCACCTCATGTGTGCCAATGGGGTGAGCAAGGCCAGGCTAACAGTGCTGAGTAAAATTAGGAAAGGTGAAGGTCATCTTCATGAAGACAGCTCCCATAACCACCTCCCAGAGCAGCTCAGCAGCTGTCCCAACACTGAGGACGATGATCATATCCATGCCCATGTCCCATGGAAGAGTTTGGAAGAGCCCAAGAAGCTGTGGATCCTCTCCAACTTCAGGAGAGTTTTTGGATGGCTCTCGGAGACACTTCTTGTGTTTCCTCTATCCTGTGACATCCATGACCTCCTTCCTCCTCCTGCTGTGCTGTTGGTGTAATGCAGAGGAAGAAAATCAGGTATGTGTTTAATGAGACCTGATGGGGCGGTGCGTTGTGGATCTCCCTCCTGCACCAGGCCATGGCAGAGTCCACCACCGAAGGATAAAACCCATCACTGGACTTATCCCCCACCTCCTGCAGGTCCTCACTTTGCTTCTCCCACCCACTCTCAGTGTATAGGATGGGACATGCCACTCATGCCAAGGGGACCTACCTGATTTACACCAGCGGAGACGTCACCTCCATTGAAAGCACCAAGAAGTCATAGAACCATAGAATCACCAAGGTTGGAAAAGACCTCCAAGATCATCCAGTCCAACTGTAGATCATCCAGTCCAACCAATCATCCAAGGCCCTTCTGGATAGACGTGGAAACAGTTATCCTCCTGCACCAGGCCAGCATTCCTGCTCTGGATGGGCAGGTTCCTCCTCGCAGAACCCGCTGTTCACGTCTGGTCACCAGCACCCAGAGGCAGTGTGGGAACGTGGCCAATTGTTGATAGAAAAGAACTCCCACCAATCTGCCAACCCTCTCCACTCACAGATGTTTACTCTTTGGATGTGTTCCCATGAAAATCAATCCCAGACCCACCCCCCAGGTATGGTAAATGGACAAGGAATGGGGAGAGGCCAAGACAGCAGGGAACAGAGCTGCCTGGGTGCAGTGATGCCGTCTTTGCTGCAGTGTGGTGGGACAAGCCCAAGCAGGATGCTGCAGGGCCACACGGGCTCCTTTCCAGCCCTCTTTGCTGCTCGGCCAGACCTCCATCCCCGCTGGCAGTTTGGGCTCCAGGACGCCTGGTTCCACCCCAGCTTAACCTGGAGGAGGCTGAGTCACAGCGCGGGCTCTTGCAGAGCCACTTACACGAGGTTATGACAAGCTCCAAGGAGTGATTTTCTCCAGCTGAGGAATGCCCAAGCATGCAAAAGGCATGCTCTGTAAATCTTCCTTTTCCTGATCTCTATAATAGCTTTTATAAAAGCTTGAGCCGTCTCAGTTGCTCAGTTGCTATCTTTCACCTGCCCTGACTGACACTGGCCAGCTAAGGAGGTGAAATACAGCTTGTAAACAAGCTGAGCGCTCAGCACAGAGCCTGATCTGATGGTCCTGGAGACAGCTGACACCTCTCTGGGTCAGAGAATTACCAACCATTTCCCAGCCAAAGAGAATTTGCCTCTCAGACCAACGCTGGGTTGCACAGAGCTTTTGTGTTGCATTATGAATTAAGGATCATCTGCTGAAAGGACACAAAGAAAAAGCTCTCCGGGGACTGCCAAGAGCTCGGCCCCGTTCATATCCTCATGGCACCCCCAAGTGGGGAGAGCCCAGAGGCTCCAGCACCAGCCCCACGCTCTGCTTTGCTGAGGAAAAACTTCCTGGGGGAAGGAATGATGAAGTTAACATGGAGATCAAACAAGAAACTGGGGTTGGGACAGACATTGGGGAGCATGAGGGAACCCCAGCACATGGGGCTGGTGGAGTTGGGTGGTTTCAAACAGGGCACAGCCCCCACAAACCTGCCTACATCTCATTGGAGCATTGGAGAGGAAAGGGGGCAGCACATCTGGTTTGTTGCAGCTGGGTAGTCCCAGGCTCTGTTTCTGGGTTTACTTGCTCCATGGTGCAGCTGGATCCTTTGATAGCCAAAATACAGATGGGGAAGGGAATGGCTGGGACACCCCCAGGGTATAATTGTTGATTATCAAGGACAATTTCATTCTTACAGTTATCCTTTCATTCATTTTTTCCCCATTTCCTTTCATTTCTTCACTCTTTTTTCTCTATCTATCCACTTACATATGTTTGTATCTATCTACATATCTATCTATTCATTTATCTATCCAGCTATCTATATACCTATCTATATATGTATCCATCTATCTATCCATCCATCTAACCATCCATCTGCAGAATCAGAGCATCATTAATGTTGGAAAAGACCTCTGAGATCATCTAATCCAATCGTCCACCTACCACCAGTGTTGCCAACTAAACCACATTCCCTGGTACTGCATCTAAATGTTTCTTGAACACTTCCAGGGATGGTGACTCCACCACCTCCCTGGGCAGCCCATTCCAGTGCCTGACCACTCCTTCACAGAAGAAATTTCTCCTAACATCCAACCTGACCCTCCCCTAGTGCAGCATGAGGCCGTCACCTCTCATCCTATTGCTGTAACCTGTGAGCAGAGGTCGCCTCCTATCTCACTACAACCTCCTTTCAGAGAGTTGTAGAGTTGTAATGTTTCCCCTGAGCCTCTTCTTCTCCAAACTGAACCATCCCAGTTCCCTCAGATGTTCCTCAGAATGTGCTCCAGTCTCCTCACAGCTCCATTATCCTTTTCTATCTATCCATCTATGTATCCATCCATCCATCTGTCCACCTATCCATCCATCCAACTATCCATCTATGTAACCATCCATCCATCCATCCATCCATCCATCCATCCATCCATCCATCCATTTATCCACCCACCCACCCATCCATCCATCCATCCATCCATCCATCCATCCTTCTATCCATTTATCCATCCATCCATCCATCCATCCATCCATCCATCCATCCATCCATCCATCCATCCATCCATCCACTCTTCCATCCACTCACCCGTCCATCTATAACACCTACTAAGCATTATTTCCTATATATTCCTATGTAATACCAAAAGCTGACATCCTGGAGGGAGCTGTTCCCCCACTGAGTGGGGGAATCCCATGCAGGACCACCCCTCTCACTGCAGCTCGAGTTGGCGAGCAACTCCCCGTGCCAGGAGAGCTTCTGCCGGTTCAGCAGCCAAAATCTGCTCTGTCAGCAAACGCCTTTAGTATTAGCTGGAGGAAGCGTCTGTCCGCAGGGCTTTCACAGCCAGAGCTGCCTCCTGCATGAATCACCCTGCCCATGGCGTGGGCTAAGTGGTGGGGCACCAAAGCAGACGTGTAGCCTTGCAGCAGTGAGGGAACCAAAGCCATTTTCCCGGCTCGCTGAGAGCTTGTTGTTCTCAAAGAGGTTTAAACCCCCTCAGGGAATGAGTTCAGAAGGGAAGAATGAAGAGATAGACAGTGCCCAAGGCTGGATGTGGCTCTGGGCAGCCTGGGCTGGTGGTTGGCGACCCTGCACACAGCAGGGGGTTGACACTTGGTGATCACTGTGGTCCTTTTCAACTCAGGCCATTCTATGATTCTATGATTTATGTCTATATCCTCGTTACGATATTGACCCCATGTTGAGCTCCTGCCTTCCTCGTGTAACCCAGCACTGCTCACATACAACCCCAGAGCCCCTCCTCGCTCCAATGCCACCCCAAGGACACAGTTCCCCGTTCTCTCCAGCATCTCTGAGGGAACAGAGCCCCCGTGAAGGGCTGTGGGACGGGATGGCTGTTTGCACACCGCCGCATTTACACAAAAGCATTCCAGGAGATTAAAATCAATGGGCTGGAGAATTATTTGCTGAACCGCTCGGGGCATCGCAGCCGTTGGGTTTTGTTTCTTTCCCTCTCTGTAAGGGAACAGGACAGCCTCTGTGATGCCGGGGCTTTTTCCACCTTTTCTCCTTGGCAAGGTGATGCAGAACAAGTCCAGGTTTGGGGTGACAAACCTGAGAGCAACCACAACCCACGGTCTCCTTGGGCTTACAACAGCTGCAATGCATCCCAACATACTCAGTGTGCTTGGTAGAGGCATAGCCAAGACCAAACCAAGGGCCAAATTCCCATCCTCACCACTTTGGAACAGTTTGCCCACGGAGGCTGTGGATGCCCCATCCCTGGAAGCATTCAAGGCCAGGCTGGATGTGGCTCTGGGCAGCCTGGGCTGCTGGCTGGTGACCCTGCACATAGCAGGGGGGTTGAAATAGATGATCATTACCGTCCTTTTCAACCCAGGCCATTCTATCATTCTGTGATTCTATGGAATCCCTTTTCCCTTTGCCTGCTCTCAGCCCAGGGGCTGAGCACTGCCTGCTTTCATTTCTGAAGCTATCAGCAAAATATTTATTTGACCAAGCCCTGATAACAGCGGGCTGCAGGCCGGTGCCAAAAAGCACTGAACTCCATGGGAGCTTTTCCTGTTGACTGCAGTGAGTTTTGCAGTGAGGACGCGACCCTGAGCCAGGAATTATAGGTGGTCCCCACACTCCCCAAAACTCTTCCCCATGCCCATCACTGGGTGTTGGTAGAATCATCACATCATTAAGGTTGGAGAAGATCTCCAAGATCCCCAGCTCCAACCCAACCCACCCCACCATGCCCACCAACCACGTCCCTCAGTGCCACATCCCCATGGTTCTGGAACAGCTCCAGGTATGGTGACCACGCCACCTCCCTGGGCAGCTGTGCCACTGCATTGCCGTTATTTTGGAGAAGAAATTTTCCCTAATATCCAACTTATTTTCTGTGAGGATCTGGTGGAGGATAGCTCCAAAAGCCTTCCTGAAGTCCAGGAAGACAACATCCACTGCCAGGCCAACAACCATCACGTTCAGTCTCCACTGTGCCCCACACCACGCTTTCCACACACATACCCATATATGAGATCTATCCACACCTATATGAGATCTATCTATCCCAATATGAGACCTCTATATTCCTATATGAGATCAATCCATCCCTATATGAGATCAATCCATCCCTGTATGAGATCTATATATCCCTGTATGAGTTCTATCCATCCCCATATGAGATCCACACATCCCCATGTGAGATCTATCCATCCCTGTATGAGATCCGTCCACCCCCATGTGACATCTATCCATCCCCATGTGAGATCTATCCATCCCTGTATGAGATCCGTCCACCCCCATGTGACATCTATCCATCCCCACATGAGGTCTATCCATCCCCATATGACATCTATCCATCCCCATATGAGATCTATGGATCCCCATATGAGATCCATCCACCCCCATATGACATCTATCCATCTCCATATGAGATCTATCCATCTCTATGACATCTATCCATCCCTATATGAGATCCACATATCCCCACATGAGATCTATCCATCCCCATATGAGATCCATCCACCCCCATATGACATCTATCCATTCCCATATGAGATCCATCCACCCCCGTATGACATCTATCCATCCCCACATGAGATCTATCCATCCCTATGAGATCTATCCATCCCCATATGAGATCCACATATCCCCACATGAG
>JACDJE010000801.1:0-65898 GCA_016647715.1 Pavo muticus
TTTCTTCTTTTACTACTAGTATTTTATTAGTGCTTGCATTTGCAAATATTTGCATCTCAGTGGCACTGTTAAAAGATCAATTAAAAAATAATAATCATACTCTTATATAGACCATAATTTAGTCAAATAAACGTGTTTATAAAAATACCATAAAAAGAGTTAGAAATTAAATGAACTATAACTGTAAAAGACATTAAGTAAGAATATCTACTTATAGAGCTTTAATCAAATGACTAATAAAGCAATTAAAATTCATTTCTGTGGCAGTAATTGCTTAGAGTGGAATCACAGAATCATAGAATATCCCGTAAGGGTATTCAGGGAGACGCTGGTCTCTTCTCCCTGGTCACCAACAACAGGACATGTGGAAACAACACAAGGCTGCACTAGGGGAGGTTCAGACTGGACGTTAGAAAAAGCTTATTTACTGTTGTCAAATGCTGGAACAAGATACAAGACTGTCAGTGTTCCAGAGACATTTGGACAATGCCCTCATTAACAGGCTTTAACTGTTGGTTAACCCTGAAGAGGTCAGGCCATTGCACTAGGTGATCTTTGGAGATCCCTTCTAACTGAGCTACTCTATCTCTTTCTATCGTGTCTTTTTAGTAGTTCTTGTCCTGTTTACTTTTTGATGCCTGCAAAGCACTGATCTGAGGTTATTTTTATCTAATTCCTGAGAACTAATAATCATCATAAAACACATTTCTGACATTATTATTATTACTATTATTATTATTTACTTATATGCATCATCAGATATTTGTGTACTCCAGGTATTATATGCTATTTTACTGAAAACATCATTCCCTTAAGGTCCTTCCACACTAAACCTTACAAAAGTCATCTTTTCCACCCTGGTTTCCACCCTGAGCAGGTTACTACTATAATTTATAGGAAATTAAATACTTGAAAATATTTTTTAGGTTTTATTTTTATCTGCTAGGTACACATGCTTGTTCCTCACATATACTTATGTACCATTATTAACCAAGAACGTATGAGTATCTGCTAGTCAGCGAAATGGACTTCTGCTTACAATTAGCTGCTGAAGTAGAAGAGGCTATGATGGATGCTTCAAAGTGGTTGACTTTTACTATAATATCTGTTTCTTTTCTCTATCCACTATTAAGAAAATAATAAAAATGGCATTGGTTGTATGCACCAGAAACTGATGATGAGTTCAGTAAGTTTTCAGATATGGGGACATGAGGAAATTTAATAATAAGCCAAAGTCAACTAGATATGGTCACAATCTTTTAGGAAAGTAGGATTCTTCAGGAAAAACTATCCTGCTTTTCAATAAAAAAAATAATAGTTTTTGTGGGTTTTTTGGCCTGTTCTTGTAATTTTGCTTTTGACATAAGTGGTGGTGAAACAAAGGCTTAAAAACATTTCAATAATGAAACATTTAATTCTGGTTAATGGTTAAATTTAATAGTTCAATTTAGACTCCTGGGTAGAGTTTGCATTCCTGTATACCAATATAATGAGTTTGGGTGTATCAGTGAATGAATAAACAGGTGTTTTTATGCAAAATGCAATTTCATAGTACAAATTTGTTTCAAGAGGAGAAGTATGGGCATCACACAACTCATCAAGTGCCTTTTCTTTCCATAAAAACTATCTTATTCATAGACTGTTGACTGTAAAACTAGGCTATAATGATGTGTTAACTAACTAAGTGTTGTTGATAGCTAGGAAATCTTTAAGAACAAATGCTTAAAAATGCAAAGTACTACTTAGATAAAAGTTTAAAGTAGAGGCTGTTAGAGCCTGCAGTTTAAGCAGAAAAATCCTTTTCTGTTACTAAATTATGTTATTAAATCTTTAAAAGTAATAATCCCAAGCTGATATCACAAAAATGACTAGTGCAGTGCGAACTTGAATGCAGGAGGAAATTTTTTACTTTATGAGGAACTTCTTTACTCAGAGGGTGCTGAGGCACTGGAACAGGCCCAAAGAATTCATGGATGCCCTAACATTGGTGGAGTTTAAGACCAGGTTGGGTGGGGCCCTGGCTTCCTGACTCCTGTGGATGGCATCCAACCCAAGGCAGGGAGGTTGGAACTAGATGGTGTCTTCCAACTCAAGCCATTCTGTGATTGTATGATTCTCTACTTGTGCTTTTTGAAGGTGGAGTTACTAATTCTGGAATAAACCACATTTTATTTGGAAATTATTATTAATAAAAAATAGAAGTACTTTTAGTATGTGAAATACAATTTAAATTATAAGTATTCTATTATATGATGTTCTTTTGATGTCTTAAAATTGAAAACTCTTGATTTCATACAATAATGTTCAAGATAAATTTAACCACAGTATATACCTTTCCTATTTCATCTCTCTGAATCTCTAAAATTCTATATTCTGCTGTCATGTTCTGAATTTAAAAATGAAATATTTCAACAGAGATAGAAATTGGGAAAACTATCCACATTACTCTCTGGCTGATAGCTATGCCACACTCTGAAACAGCTCAATTCCCAGGACGCCAGTTGTCACTCCAGTCAGCAACAGAGGCATTCATTTCTGTACTAAGGCTGTAGCATGTTTTAATGATTCTGAAATACAAGGCATGCAAAACTGATTTTGCATTCTGTGCCCTTAAGCAAGTCTATTATCCATGTTGTGAAAACAGCAAGTTAGCATTTTTGTTGTAATTATTTGAGCTGATTATGTATTATGTTTCTACTCTGAGGCATTTTCTTCCAAAGAAGTTTATGCAATTACTAGCTGAGAAAAGGCAAAGCAGCACTCAAGAGGCATCTGCCTTATGATAACCTAATGCAAGTTTTCCTTTGACAGTGCTGACATACCTTATCTTTGTGTAAAAANAAAAAAAAGCATATATCAACATATGTATGGGGATTCAAGACAAGGTTCAGAATAGAGGCTGAAAAACAAATTTGGCAGGGTGCGGAAGAAGAACACTGAGAACAAAGGCTTGTCTGCAGAAGACAAGAGCAGAAGTCAAGTGGGGCCGGTAATCTCTGTGTCATGACTACCCTGACTGGAGAAGAAGCCCGTGAATAGAAGCAACTTGTGGCTCTGATTGGATGAGCACTAGGGGGAGCAATTAGTGCTTATACACGAAGGAGACTTCTTAAACGTTCTGTTGTCACGTAGGGGGGTATGGAAAGTTACAAGCGGGAACCTGGAGATGTATATAAGGGATGTTAGAACCTGCAGTAAAGGATTTGGATCATTCACGCATCTGAGTCTATGCCTTCAGACACTGCAATAGTGGATAGGAATAGTCTAGAAAATCCTTAATGATTATTTGCATATTTAATTAAATGGCACACGTTAATGAGTATGATATACAACTTTTATGTTCTCAGCAAAATAATTCCAAAGTGCATTAGTCTATAGTCAAAACAGGGATTTTCCTCCTTCAGCCTTTAGCTTATGCTTTTATGACACAATTTAAAAAATATCATAACCTTCCAGGAATTTACTTGAATCTTTGTTCTGGCTCATTTCCCATTTTTTGTGTCTTACACCATATTTTATGATTTTTTTCTTTCGCTATTCTTAAGATATGCAGTTTTCCATTTTACATATTTTTTCCACATGACTTTATGAAAGTTTCCATTTCCCTCACTTGCACTTTATGTATTTTTCTTTGTCCCAGTTTTTTACATTCTTTACCTCACTATGTCTGATACCTTTACTTCAGAGAACAGTTCCCCAAGGATTTAGACAATGCTGTATTTAGAAAACAAAACAAGCTTTGTGTCTGTAACTTTTTGTCAGAAACTGTTGCTTGGAGAACATAGAAATCACTAAATTAACACAACAATACTAAAATGATTTGCTTATTCTAAATTATATTAAGAAGGAATTAAAGTTTGGCTAAAATCCGTGGAATTTCCATCCTTTATGTAAATAACAGAAATTGAAATACTTTAGAAGATCTATTAAAATCACTTCGTCCCTTTTTAAAGATATTGGGATTTTGAAGTGGAAAGGAATTAGGTTCATCTGAAAAGAGTTTAAAACTACAAATCATCAGAGAGTTTATGTATATTAATATAGGCATGGTATTGTCATAACCTCAATGCAGAGGTAGAGAAGTTGCCTTCATGTTAGCCTTGACAACCATGTAATTAAACTGAGAGTAGATTTGCTTGTGAAGGTTAGAAAAAAACTTTAACACATAATTCCAGATACTCATTTTTCTTTACATTTAGATTTCTTTTAAACTACATGATGTGTAACACCAATTTGTAATGCAGAGATACTTTTCTTCATGCATTAATTTTATATCTGGTTTTGAGAGGTCATTAATTTGCCTTTTTCAATTTAGTGGAACAACACTTTCATTTTTCATTATTGCTTTTGTATCCTACAGTACAGAAAATAGAAGGGGCTTTACGGTTTCTTGTTTTACCTCATTTATTATAGACTAATCAATTTTCAAAAAGAGAGACAGGGATGATTTTGTACTTAAACAAAGCGTGCAACTTGTGTTGAATGAGCACGAGCTAATCACCACCACTCCTTCATGGAAACATTTTATTCTGACCCTTATTACTGAATGACTTTAGCTGCAAATGCAGGTCAAGGTAAAGGGCCTTCCAGGTGAAAAAAATGTTGGTATTCTGTAATGTTAATCCCTTTAATCTTATGTCATTATCATTACTTCTCTCCTTGATCATGACTCTCTCTTCTAGCCCTGAAACTTCTCCTTTCTCTTCCTTCCCTGCCAGACATGGTATCTGTATTACACAGTGCAAATAAAAAAAAGTTAAATAAAAAGTTGCAAATGCAGCTGGTTATGAAAGTCAAAATAAATATAATTCCCCCCCACCCCTTCGCTTCTTTAATAGATCATCAAATGTTTTCATTTATAAAATGGAGTTCTGGTATAACTTCTTTTCTACAAGCTATGGGCATGACAGTGAGAGGAACAGGTGTACTTAATGCCTTGAGGTCACTGCTTGTGTTAGTGTCAAGAACTGCTATGTTAACAACCTTATCTCAGTGCCTAGAGAGTATTTGAGTAAGTTTGTTGGAATAGAACTCAGGCTTCCAAATAGAAATTAAGTCTGTTAGTCCTGATACAGTTAATCTGTACTTTGGGATTCCCTGAAGAAGAATATCCAACAGACGTTACTGAATCCTATCACTTTTTTGAAACATTATTTCAGCCTCTTGATAAAGGCATGGCATAAACACACCAATTTTTTTACACATTCTCTTTTCTCCTTAATACACCTTGGGAATCAGAGTCTTGATTCCATCTCACTCCTATCCCTAAGGAATTTTCCAGATGTCTGTACGTCCCCAAGGAAATGATACGTTCAGAAATGAGTTGTCATTCAAAACTTGTTTCTTTTCTAGATTACTGATGTCATCCAGACAATCCAAGAAAACCTTGTTGTGCAGTAAGTAGCACCAACACTACAATTTTTGATAGACATTCCTTCCCTGTGACAGTGTGCTCACCCTCCACTTTCTGGCCTAACCATTTCACCATAAATTTTCAGACTGGCACCTTGCTCAGCAGCTGAGGACTAACTGAGCCAGCACCGCCTTCACCACAGTGCTGAATACTGTCTTGTTTAAGCTAAATTTTTGAGGAGCTATAATGTGATTGATATCCAATATGACTATGAGTTAGTCACCTTACCCCTTTACATATTAAACAGCCCAGGGTCCTTTGACCTCTCCTTTATGACAGCAGGCTGTATGGCACAAAATGATTGAGCAGACTTTCTTCCTGTAATGTATGAGAAAAGAAAAAAGATATAAAATGAGAGCTATGGAACTACAGATGTGAGTTAAAATGGCAGAACAAAACTGAGATTTTTCCGAGGAAACAGTGTAATTACAGACACCGTTTTTCATTATTCAGCTGCTAACCCACTTGCTCATTTTTCCTACTATGCAGGAGATTATCAAGATCACAGAAAACTACTGCTTTCTATTTCCAGAGAAACAGCTAACTTTCCAGCCTATCAGCAATTTTTTTCCTAACTAAATTTCAAATACATTTTAATTTTTAACTTTTTTCCTCCATGGATTCCTATTGAGATTAGAGAATTTTAACCTCCAGGGACATACAGAATCACAGAATCACAGAATCACTAAGGTTGGAAAAGACCTATAAGATCATCTAGTCCAACCATCCACCTATCACCAATGGTTCTCGCTAAACCATATCCCTCAACACAACATCCAAACGTTCCTTGAACACCTCCAGGGTCGGTGACTCCACCACCTCCCTAGGCAGCCCATTCCAGTGCCTGACCACTCTTTCAGAGAAGTAGTATTTCCTAATATCCAGCCTGAATCTTCCCTGGCACAGATACATTTAGTACTCTTCCAAAAATGAAGCCACCTACAACTTGAAAAACAATTCCCCCAATTTTTGTTGAGACAGCAACTTCCAGGAACAGATTCTGTGATATAAAAGCATCTTTTGTTGTGTGATGCCTCTTAGCACATCATGGACTAAAGAGTTCGATTCAGTCAGAGTTTATGTTGCAATTTGTATTTTCTCTGGAAAATGTTACAGTTTGCTACAGTTTTATTACAGTTAGTGAGTTTTTTCATGACTTTTTTTTTTTTTTTTTGAGGGGGAGGGGTTGATCTGAAGAACCTCAACTTCTAATTATTTGTCTAGAGATTAGAGGATTTAAATGCAGATGTTTGTTAATGTTAGAAAATTTTCTGCAGTATGTCTGGAAGGGAAACTTTCCTTCCACTGTCTTTTGTCAATGTATGAATTACTTTTTCACTGTATATTTAGTTAAACATTAAAATAGATAGAGATAGTTTAGCCTTCTTTGTTGATATATGTTTCTATCTAACAAGCTTGTTCCCAATAGAATTAAAAGGAAAAATTACGAGCATGTAATTTCCGTTGAAATCCATATTTAGATGCTAGAGATCTTGCCTGTTCCCTGGGAGCAACAGAGCAGAAATATTTATGACTTTCTTAAGAGAGTGGGAAGAAGGGTTAGCTAAAATATCAATACACTGAAAAAGTTACCCAACTTAGAAAAGCAGTTTTGAAACTATCAGCAAACTTGCAAATTGATTGTCAGTATGTTTCAATCTATAAAACAGCAGGAAGGACATTAGAATACCTTTCCTAACTTGACACTTAGAACACACCAGCTCTGTCTTGCAATATACCATTTAAAGATTTTAATCTGAATTAAGTCTTGTGGAAAACAGGCAGGTAGCAATAAACTTTGATTGTTTAATTTCCACTCATTTCAAATTTAACATGATTTGAAAGAAAATTTATCACCATTAAAGATATATTTTATGACCACATGTTTTTCCCTTATTTTAATTAGTATAAGGACATTTCAATGAATAGGTAAAAGGGTTGAAAGTCTCACACTTGCTTTGTGTTGGATCTGCCACATGGAGTTAGAGTTAAGTATTTTAACCTTAGTAGGCTGATTCTACACACCTTTCTTTGGAGGCAAACCATATTACTGCCCCATCCAACCTATGTGACATTTGAACATTTTGTTGTCTTGCATTGAGCCAAGGGAAGTGCTCTTCATTTCCAGCCACATAGGCCAGACGAACTTGTCATTTTTCAGATGTGTGCAGCTTCAGGAGATCATTGAGAATATAAAATACCCAGCATAATCTTCCAACATCACCGCAATTAATGCTGATCAAATGGTTTGTGTTTGGTAAATGCAAAAACAATGTAATCAACTCTTTCAAGAAGAATGTTTCAGAATTTAGAGAACAGCTAGACTGGGAAAGACTGACAAGAACAAAGAAGGGCTCAAAAATTACCTCTTTTTTTTCTAAGCAAAGATAACAGGGCTGATTAAAGAAAAACAGTAACATGAGGTGTCATGGAGTGATCTAGATCAATCTATGGCTGTGACAGGGGAGCAGTAGGCCTGTGGGCCCCCTGCCCATGGGCCCCCTGGCCCCAGAAATGGAAAAGAAAAAAGGGAAGGGTAGGGAGATGGGAGCTGGGCTCAAAAAAAAAAAAAAAAAAAAAAAAAAAAAAAAAAAAGAACAGTGGCAACAATCTAAGGAGGAAACTTATTTTACTAACTATGATATCGGAATACAAGATAACACAATATAATACAATCTAATTGAAATTGAAGCTAATAAATCAAATAAAATAAGAGAGAGAGAGAGCTTCCGAAACCGAAAGGCCTACTTTGTCTGATGGCTTGGAAGCACACCCACACACTCTGCCAGGCAGCGAGCGAAAAAGAGAGAGAGCTCCTGTCCGAGCGAGATCCCGTGACTTCTGTGACATATCTTCTTCTCTGACCATGAGATCCCCTGGGACATATAGTTCTTCTTCTCTTTTGAGAAGCAGGTATCTGGAAAGTTGTCAGTCCACAGAACTGAAGTATTAACTCTTTAATTACATGTGCTTTGCATGATGTTATGATGTGGAATAACAATAGCAAAATTACAAAACTGTGACAATGAAGTCAGTGTGACATCATTCAGGCTGATTTTTTAAATGCTAAGCTGTATCAGGTAAAAGCTTTGCACTCGTGTATGCACATTCATGAACACCCAGAGTAACTGAGAACTGCTCTATACTTCTCTCCAGTGAGTTGCAATTGTTGCATCAGCAACATTTGCTCCAAACATTCTCAGTGACAGCCCTCAGGCAGTGGCTTGGCACCAATTAGTAGCTGTTCTGTCTTGGGCATTTTGCTTTGATGTTGTGTTGGATGCCCATGAACCATTTCTGATACCGAGTGGTTTTATATGTAGGCACCAACAGAGGCTGCCAAATGCATCAATCCATAGCAATATCACAACGTACCTTTCCAAAATTTTCAGACATTGTTCTCTTGCCGCTTATTGGTTTAGACTCAATTCTTGCTTGTATTGTGCTATCAGACCTTGATAATTATAGTTTTGAGTTGTTTTTATTTGTTTGTTTGTCTTCTATGTTGTCCTTTCAGCCCCTTCTCCCATATTGTACTCTGTTATGAAACTCTTGACCAGGGAAAGTTGGTGTGATAGGAGCTCTCTTTCCTATTATATAACTTCTGCAATTCTTGAGATATTCCTGAAGTCTGCTGTTGTTCTAATATTTAGAAAATGAGAAAAGAATTCTACTAAATACATATATATATTGCAGTTAGCTTGGGTTGATTCTTAGAGAAAATGAGAAAATGTTTAGTGTGCTCTATTCTCTGGCATCACTCCCTGGTTCAACCTATCTAATACATTGAAGGCTGTATTGCTGAAAGTCCTTTGAGTCTGACAGATCTCTACTAACGTTTGCTATTTATTCAGGCAAACAGAAACCCCAATCTGAATGGATATGCAAGGGAGTGGTAACAGAAGATTGGATGTTTAAAAGGGAAACAAATTACGTGCTGTCACTTGTTAACAAAGGCAATAAACTGAATAAGATAATCTTCACTGGCATTTCTGAGGAAAAATAAAAATTCAAATCAATGGTAAAACAGGAGAAAGGATCACTCTAATCAAGCAACAGTCTGGAATGCTTTGTCTGGTTAGTAAGTGGGCTATTTTCCTCACTAGAGATTTTGTTCTAATGACAAATTTTGCATTGGGAATATGCACGTTGCTATTACTCAATTCAAAACCAGCTCCAAGATAGAAACAACTTTGTGATATCCAACAGTATTCAGATGGCTTTGGTTAGCGTGACAGCCATACAAAGTAGTTGAAGTTTAGGAGCTTCCTTGTTAAATTGAAAACAAGGAATTTTTTATGATGTGACAGATGTTAGAAGATCTAAAGTAGGATATCTCTTAACAGAAAGTGATGGACATGGTCAGTGCTTGTACTCCATTAGTGTTAGGTCAAAATTCTGTGAGTGTAATGCTAAAGAGGAAAAAAGTTGAAGAACTTAACAGTGTATGTCTTCAGAAGCTTTTTAATGTAAGGGCTACGTCAAATGTGGTGGGCTATTTAAAGGATTGTTTTTTCCCACTGCTTACCGCATTCAATTTTTTCTTCATTTTAAGCACTTGACATCTATGAGCAGAAGTGACTGATGAACTTGTAAATGGTACTTTCTTGTCAGACATACTGAGTATATGGTGATTAAGTTACTTATGTTACTTGGCAGATTCTTTGGTTTTCAAGGAAGAACTTTTTTTCTTGACAAGAACATTCAAAATGTATGGTAGATTACGATCAGCGATCTAAGCAGTTACATGAAGTAGCTTGATTGCTGGTGACAAGAAATGATGAGTAAGACTGTATACTCATGCAGTATGATCTCAGTAACAATTAAATGATTGAAAATGTATGAAAATACTCTTCTAACACATCCATATACAGTGTAATGTACTGGGAACCAAGAATGGTAGTAGTCTTCTATCATTCATATCTCAAAAGACGATGACAAATTAAGAACATCAGAGAGAACTTCCTTTATATGAACCCTTAATAGGTAAATAATTATGAAAACATGGCAAAACTTTTTCTCAATTTTTTTAAAGGAAAATATAAAACTGGTACTTATCTCTGTAAATGACATTGCCAAAACCATAGTGAATTCTTTCTGATCTTTTCACTTTTTTTTGTTAAATAATAATTCAGAAATGTCAAAGAGGTTGAAAATAAAGCACAACCAAATGGCACATAAGTTGTAAAACAAGTCTTAAAAGAGAGTGTAGGAGGATAGTAAGTTCCTTAAGTAAATACATGGGATACACTCAACAAAATTATGATCACTTCCAAGTGCTAGAAGTTGAAATTTAGACAACTCAGCCTTATTTAAAATTTATTTTAATTCTTACTGATTTCTCTTTCTCCCACTGGCTGTTGTTGATTTTTCATGTATTACTGTCTCTCCAGGGACTCCTTGCACACTGACTGCAAACTGATTTTAGAATTTTGTACAATTTCCTATATTTTTTATTTTTACTAGTTCCTATATTTTTGAAGAACAAGAGCCACTGTGCCTTTACTCTTCATCTGCTATCTTACTTCCTCATGCATTTTACTGTGCCTCTTCCTACTGCATATAGTTTTCTATAACAGCTGCCAAGGAAGTATTAATCATTAACTATAACCATGTGCTAAACATGGAGCTCAGCTCCTGTTAATATCTGTAGTGTATATTCAATTCATACTGTGTGTCCTTTAAATGACGTTTTGGGACATTTTAGAGTCTGCTTGTCACCATCAGAGTTATGGATGTTCTCATTAGTCCTTTGAAGTACAAATATCTTGCTCATTTGTTGTTTATCTAGCTACCTAGCAGTCAAATACTTGAGCTCTCACTTTTTCATTTGCACAGCTGTTCTAATCAGACATCATCTTTTTAGGCCTGTTTAGCAGGAGGATAGTTCAACATTAGAACAGCTTCTTAACACTGGTGTGCATCTGTTAGAAAACATACATTTTCATTTACTGGATGAAACTTGAGTCTCCCCTTATAAGAAGACCTCCTTAAACTCCAGAAATGAATCTTTACTTACCTGGATGAAATAATTTTATCACTCCAATAAAAGTAAAATGATTTCACTGTGATAGGAAGACCCTACTAAAAATATCCTATCATTCAGTGATTTGTTGAATCTCCTGGGAGGTAGGACATGGGGGCTCAGGTTGCATTTTGCAGAGGACGAATTTGAGCATAAGGCAGATTTGTGCTGGCTTACTTTCTAATTACTTAGCCAGCATCAACTGGAAGAATAATATATTATAAATGTATGTCCAAATATATATTGCCCAAAGGTTGAATTTGTGATGTTTTAGCCCAAATATTCAGAAATAGGAGAGGAGAATAATAAATTTGACTATTTGATGTACTCTTTGATGTATTTGAAACATGTTTTTTAAGGCTCTTACAATTTCTACAATTTGCCCAGACCTACTATCATATTAAATAAACTACTGAAAGCTAAGAAAGAGAGCACACATGTTTTCCAAATGGCTATTTTTAATGCGTATCTCTTAAAATACATTAAAATCAAGCTTTTAATAAGTCTTTAGGGTATAAAATGATCAAGTGAGCCTATTCATTTTAATAACATCAAACTTTTATCTCCTTTTGCGTTGAAAACCAACAGTTACTTTCATTCTATGTTGTAGAGTTCATTCTTTGACAAATAAAGTTGTTAGAATTAGTTTGTCTAATTAATCTTTTAAATTATTGTTGAAAATAATGAGGCAATCATTTTCTTGCTTGTATCTTTGACATGCCAAAATGTGATTTGAGATAATAACTAAAATGAAGGATTGCAGGGAAGCTACTGTCCACACTGCAATTCAGTGAAATTTTTGCAATAAACTACATTATTAAGCAGATTCAGTAACGAAAACCTGAGTTGTAACTGTTTCCAATTAGTTAGCTGCTCCCAAGAAAAAAAACACCATTTCAATTTGTTTATTTTTGGACTGTATATTTATTTGTTTGTTTGTTTATACTAAAAACTTAACTAGTATTGTATGTAGAAGGGAAATAAGAGATTTCCACTCTAGTCTTCAGTAAAATTTTGTATATTTATTTAACAGGCTCATAAGAAATTTAAGGCAACAATGTCTTGAAGAAAACTGCGATGTAATAGATTACTCCTTGATTAGAACATACTAAATAATTTACTGGCGTTTCAGAAAAATTGAAAGACTCACAGGTTGGCTCTTGTAATGATATACAATTCCATAAATAATCTGACCAATGGAATAGAGAGTAGCATCATAGTTTCAGATGATGTGAAACTTCAGGACAGTTCCTGTGGATTGAAATACAAGCTTAGAATTCCATACTCTTGACAAAATCAGAAATAAGGATCTAAACACCTCTCCCATTCCCACTTCTTTTTTTTTTTCCCCAGATCAGATACCAAATTTGAATACTCAAATGCACTCAGACCACGCAGTAAGTAACTGAATATGTAGGAGTTCTGTAGATAGGTTTCTGGGGATTTCAAAGTGTCCATAAGGTAAATGTGAACCAAAAGCCATGTAATTCTGGAAAAAAAAAGGGTGAAAGTTTTTTGTATGAGTAGTCCTTCTGCCATACTCAACATCATAAAGTTTCTTCTGAAGTAATATCACACCACCAAGTGATACAGTTCAGAAAGATGGGGACTGGTATGAAGAGAATTTGCTGAATGAGAAAGAGAACACTGAACTCATAAAGGCTATTTTAGCAAAAATAGGGACTAACCATAAATTTTACCAAGTAAAATGGATTATTCAATTTTCCTTATCTGTGACTTGTAGAAGGAGAAATAACAGACTTAAACTGCAGCCAAAATGTCAAGTTAGACTCCAGAGAAATTTGGCATACTGGGCCCACAGAAGGGAAGAATAATGCACATTTAATTTTGAAAAGTATGCCATAAGTAAGCTTTTCAAAGTCTCTGGTGTTTCAAAAAGTCCATCAGTATGCAGCATAAACTGTTTCAGGTACTGGATTTATTTTAGCTGGCCCTCCAAGATAAGGAGTATTTGTCTGTATATTTTCCAAGGAGTTTTTTCTGTCCGATTCTTTTTAAGTAAGTCTAACAAGCAGGAAAGAAAAAGTCTATAAGTATCTGAGTAATACCCAATTAAATGTGAATTCAGAGAATCCAGTAATATTGAAAAATGAACTTTGAAGTGAAAGTTAATTTTGTAGACAGAATTTTATATTTTGTATTAATGGACACTGCCTCAGCATTTTTCACCATCTTATATACCTTCTCCTATGTTTTATGAACTGTAATCAGATCTTTCATCTTAACATACTCCTTTCTAAGTATTTAATTCAAAATCTGCAAATTAAATTTTGAATTGATACATTGTTTCTGAGGAAAGAAATCATTTGACAAATCTTATATTTTTCTCTTGTCCTTAAATAGACAAATTTCAAACTGCAATGTACAAATGTTCCAGCACTTTTTCAGTGGACAGGGGAAAAAATAAAAGGAAAGTTTTCCAGATGAAATTGGTTGTTGTTTTTGATAAATCAACATATCAGTTGGACTAAGATTTCTTCTGATTAGAAAGACTCATAGGTCATATGTGTTTCTGAGCACTACTTTTCCTTTCAAAGTTTTTCATTCCACAAAGAATTGAACCTGTACAGCAGCTTTTCTTTTTTTTTTTTTTCAATAAATATCTAATAGTTTTTCTTCTTTTACTACTAGTATTTTATTAGTGCTTGCATTTGCAAATATTTGCATCTCAGTGGCACTGTTAAAAGATCAATTAAAAAATAATAATCATACTCTTATATAGACCATAATTTAGTCAAATAAACGTGTTTATAAAAATACCATAAAAAGAGTTAGAAATTAAATGAACTATAACTGTAAAAGACATTAAGTAAGAATATCTACTTATAGAGCTTTAATCAAATGACTAATAAAGCAATTAAAATTCATTTCTGTGGCAGTAATTGCTTAGAGTGGAATCACAGAATCATAGAATATCCCGTAAGGGTATTCAGGGAGACGCTGGTCTCTTCTCCCTGGTCACCAACAACAGGACATGTGGAAACAACACAAGGCTGCACTAGGGGAGGTTCAGACTGGACGTTAGAAAAAGCTTATTTACTGTTGTCAAATGCTGGAACAAGATACAAGACTGTCAGTGTTCCAGAGACATTTGGACAATGCCCTCATTAACAGGCTTTAACTGTTGGTTAACCCTGAAGAGGTCAGGCCATTGCACTAGGTGATCTTTGGAGATCCCTTCTAACTGAGCTACTCTATCTCTTTCTATCGTGTCTTTTTAGTAGTTCTTGTCCTGTTTACTTTTTGATGCCTGCAAAGCACTGATCTGAGGTTATTTTTATCTAATTCCTGAGAACTAATAATCATCATAAAACACATTTCTGACATTATTATTATTACTATTATTATTATTTACTTATATGCATCATCAGATATTTGTGTACTCCAGGTATTATATGCTATTTTACTGAAAACATCATTCCCTTAAGGTCCTTCCACACTAAACCTTACAAAAGTCATCTTTTCCACCCTGGTTTCCACCCTGAGCAGGTTACTACTATAATTTATAGGAAATTAAATACTTGAAAATATTTTTTAGGTTTTATTTTTATCTGCTAGGTACACATGCTTGTTCCTCACATATACTTATGTACCATTATTAACCAAGAACGTATGAGTATCTGCTAGTCAGCGAAATGGACTTCTGCTTACAATTAGCTGCTGAAGTAGAAGAGGCTATGATGGATGCTTCAAAGTGGTTGACTTTTACTATAATATCTGTTTCTTTTCTCTATCCACTATTAAGAAAATAATAAAAATGGCATTGGTTGTATGCACCAGAAACTGATGATGAGTTCAGTAAGTTTTCAGATATGGGGACATGAGGAAATTTAATAATAAGCCAAAGTCAACTAGATATGGTCACAATCTTTTAGGAAAGTAGGATTCTTCAGGAAAAACTATCCTGCTTTTCAATAAAAAAAATAATAGTTTTTGTGGGTTTTTTGGCCTGTTCTTGTAATTTTGCTTTTGACATAAGTGGTGGTGAAGCAAAGGCTTAAAAACATTTCAATAATGAAACATTTAATTCTGGTTAATGGTTAAATTTAATAGTTCAATTTAGACTCCTGGGTAGAGTTTGCATTCCTGTATACCAATATAATGAGTTTGGGTGTATCAGTGAATGAATAAACAGGTGTTTTTATGCAAAATGCAATTTCATAGTACAAATTTGTTTCAAGAGGAGAAGTATGGGCATCACACAACTCATCAAGTGCCTTTTCTTTCCATAAAAACTATCTTATTCATAGACTGTTGACTGTAAAACTAGGCTATAATGATGTGTTAACTAACTAAGTGTTGTTGATAGCTAGGAAATCTTTAAGAACAAATGCTTAAAAATGCAAAGTACTACTTAGATAAAAGTTTAAAGTAGAGGCTGTTAGAGCCTGCAGTTTAAGCAGAAAAATCCTTTTCTGTTACTAAATTATGTTATTAAATCTTTAAAAGTAATAATCCCAAGCTGATATCACAAAAATGACTAGTGCAGTGCGAACTTGAATGCAGGAGGAAATTTTTTACTTTATGAGGAACTTCTTTACTCAGAGGGTGCTGAGGCACTGGAACAGGCCCAAAGAATTCATGGATGCCCTAACATTGGTGGAGTTTAAGACCAGGTTGGGTGGGGCCCTGGCTTCCTGACTCCTGTGGATGGCATCCAACCCAAGGCAGGGAGGTTGGAACTAGATGGTGTCTTCCAACTCAAGCCATTCTGTGATTGTATGATTCTCTACTTGTGCTTTTTGAAGGTGGAGTTACTAATTCTGGAATAAACCACATTTTATTTGGAAATTATTATTAATAAAAAATAGAAGTACTTTTAGTATGTGAAATACAATTTAAATTATAAGTATTCTATTATATGATGTTCTTTTGATGTCTTAAAATTGAAAACTCTTGATTTCATACAATAATGTTCAAGATAAATTTAACCACAGTATATACCTTTCCTATTTCATCTCTCTGAATCTCTAAAATTCTATATTCTGCTGTCATGTTCTGAATTTAAAAATGAAATATTTCAACAGAGATAGAAATTGGGAAAACTATCCACATTACTCTCTGGCTGATAGCTATGCCACACTCTGAAACAGCTCAATTCCCAGGACGCCAGTTGTCACTCCAGTCAGCAACAGAGGCATTCATTTCTGTACTAAGGCTGTAGCATGTTTTAATGATTCTGAAATACAAGGCATGCAAAACTGATTTTGCATTCTGTGCCCTTAAGCAAGTCTATTATCCATGTTGTGAAAACAGCAAGTTAGCATTTTTGTTGTAATTATTTGAGCTGATTATGTATTATGTTTCTACTCTGAGGCATTTTCTTCCAAAGAAGTTTATGCAATTACTAGCTGAGAAAAGGCAAAGCAGCACTCAAGAGGCATCTGCCTTATGATAACCTAATGCAAGTTTTCCTTTGACAGTGCTGACATACCTTATCTTTGTGTAAAAAAAAAAAAAAAAAAAAAAAAAAAAAAAAAAAAAAAACANGATTTCATACAATAATGTTCAAGATAAATTTAACCACAGTATATACCTTTCCTATTTCATCTCTCTGAATCTCTAAAATTCTATATTCTGCTGTCATGTTCTGAATTTAAAAATGAAATATTTCAACAGAGATAGAAATTGGGAAAACTATCCACATTACTCTCTGGCTGATAGCTATGCCACACTCTGAAACAGCTCAATTCCCAGGACGCCAGTTGTCACTCCAGTCAGCAACAGAGGCATTCATTTCTGTACTAAGGCTGTAGCATGTTTTAATGATTCTGAAATACAAGGCATGCAAAACTGATTTTGCATTCTGTGCCCTTAAGCAAGTCTATTATCCATGTTGTGAAAACAGCAAGTTAGCATTTTTGTTGTAATTATTTGAGCTGATTATGTATTATGTTTCTACTCTGAGGCATTTTCTTCCAAAGAAGTTTATGCAATTACTAGCTGAGAAAAGGCAAAGCAGCACTCAAGAGGCATCTGCCTTATGATAACCTAATGCAAGTTTTCCTTTGACAGTGCTGACATACCTTATCTTTGTGTAAAAAAAAAAAAAAAAAAAAAAAAAAAAAAAAAAAACACCAAAAACAAAGTGACTAAAAAGAAAAAAAAAGAAAAAAACACACAATGGTCCTATCATATAGCTTAGATAAGAGTGTTATAGTACTGTCTATGAATGAGTTTTCTTTTTCTTAATACTAGACTGATGATAGTAATAATTCTTCAGAATTATGTGTTTATGCTGTGCAAGGCTACAACACTAGTGTTTTCCAAAGATTTAAAAGGTTCTGCTTTCATAAGCCAGTATGTTCCCAAAAGTAAAGACCAATACTTTAGTAATTCACATTTCTACACATTGTACGTTTCGATGAAATATAAAGCATATCATGAGTGCCATTTTCTGAAAGAAATGCTTCTACAACTCTTAAGAAGAGGTGAAGCCTACCACAATACTCATCCATGCATCCTTCCAACTAGGCCAGTTTTGAAGATTTTATTATTTTCTCGATCCCAGTCTAAGTGCAAAACAAAGCTGAGAGACCTGCAGTGCAGCTGGCCTGCTGAAGAGTGCAACAGCCACACTGCTGAGTGAGAAGGGCTGTGATCTCAGTGTCTGAAGTCACTAGAAAATGCTGCTGATGGGGACCTGTAGAACAGTGATGGATACATCTGGTTTCTCCCCGAAGGGCTTGCTCACTGCAGAAAGAAGTGCAGTTTCTTGAGCAACGAACTCTTACAACATGTAAAAACCTTTTTTTTTTTTTTTTTTTTTTCCCTTAAATAACTTAATTTTGGAGAAAATGTAGACAAAATTGTTTTCCCTTGCATTATTTTAAAGTTTATAGTACAGATGATTGTCCAAAACGAGAAAGAAAAGTAAACTTAAGAAGTGAAAATTATAGTCCACGTCCAACACTGTTTTAATAATTAACCATTTGTTTGTAGGATAATTAAATGCAATGTGCTCAATGATTCAGCTTAAAAAAAAATCATTTTTTGTTTTCTGTTATCTTTGTATTAGAAGCCAAGTACAATTTTGAAAGTGTATCTTAGCTACATATCTAACTAAAAATACTTTTCAGCATGCAATTACATTTTCTTAAATTCTTAAATCATTCTGTGCTATATAATATAGTAGTTAGAAGAGTTTTTTTTTTTTTTTTTTTAAGATAGCTGGATACTCATCTTATGTCTCTATTTGGACAATTATTTCTTTTAAGGGGACCTACCTTCAAACTGTATTTGATCATTACAATTTTACAGTTTATCTTAATATGGACATCCATGACTTGGGAAATGTAACAGTTATAGATGACTTCTGAGCTCCTGGAACATTCATATTAATCAAAGTTATCAAATGATGAAAAGAAGGAGGTAAATATGGTGATAAACAATAAAATAAGTCATTAGTGTTTAACGTAGATAAAGCAGACTTATTCAGATCTACTGGTGAAAAAGATCCAGTAATATCAGTGAGTAAATTTAAAAACAAAATTTTAAAATTTCCTTTTACCTAGAGTGCTGTGAAAATGAGGAAGTGAAAATTAATAGTGTGCATTATGATTAATTTAAGAGATTCCTTACTGATTAGCCCATAAACAGCAATGCACTGTAAAGTTTTTGAAGTGGAAGAGATAGCTTGTTCTGTGAAGGACTGAGGAGTGTTAGGACTCCAAGACTATTTAAGCCAAGAAGACCAACTTCTATGTGACATACAAGTTCACTATACCAGGTGCTACATGTAAATGAGGGCTGTGCAAGTGAATATGAATGGGAAGTTTGTGAAAGGAAATAATGTAGATCATGTGGAGTATTTTTCATGAATTAAAAGATTAAGCTCAATTTCCTTGGAAAGAAATGAGCAAAACCAAAAGAGCAATGTTTATGTTTTCAGAGCATTTCTATGTAAAGTTGTATCCATATATTAAAATATGTCTTGAAGAGAAACACTGGAAGCCAATTAATATTTGTGCTCCTAAGTGCAGAAGAGTACAAAAACATCAAGAACACTTCTGTACTGTCATGTACTTAGCTTTATAGATGCTTAGCTGTTCTGCTGTTGTTTTATAATTAATAGTGCATTATAAATCCTCTTGAGAAAAGAATGTGCTTAGAAGTAAATCGAACATAACATTTTTGCCCAAGACTATAGATTCTGTATTTATAATATGTTAGTCTATATTTGAATGCTAGCAGTGTTACTTCTTCAATCATTATGACATTTCCCCTTCTCTCAACCTTCTCCTCCCTCCCCCCCCAAAAAAGTCACAAGAGTAAAAGGAACTGATAAAAAGCAGAAACTGAAACATTACCTAGAAGAATGAAAGAATCTTCCTCTAAATTTTTCTAACCACAATTACATTCTTCTAAAAATGCTATGAAAATGAAAATTATTTATCTATTCTCAAGAAAAACAAGTAAATTAGTTCAGTCTCAAAGGGATTTTTAGACTAGTGCAAAAGAAACATAGTATAAGGCCATCTTCCTGAAGAGCTTTCTATGCAATGAGAGAAAGGGTTCGGATTTCTATTCTAAACAATCTGCCTTTCTGTACTCTCCTGTCTTTGACAACGGGCTGGGAAACAACTTGTTCTTTTTGCATGCCTTCCCATTCCTCTAATTTCAACTGTGAAAAAACTCCCAAACCATCAGCTATTCTCCTAGTTTTTTGGGAAACTATTTTTTTTTTTTTGTAGATGATGTGATGCTGACTTGGAATAACTCCTTTTTCTTTTTTTCTTTCTTAAATAATCACAATGGAGAACTTATTCTCCTTTAGTTAAGTGTGATTGTCATTTTTCTCACAGAGAGGTAAAAGTGCAAGATTTCCCAGTATTTACTTCCGCTTGACTTTCTTATATTTCTGCTGAAAATTTTCCTGTAGTACTTACGCAGCCTATTTCCTGCAGTTCCAAATATGTAGTTCCTTTGCTTTTTTTAGTGTGCTTTTATATCAGCTAAAAGAACTTTCAAGAACCTCCACACACCGAAACTAAAAGCATCAGCATTTGCTTTCAGTAAAAAAGTCATTCCAGCAAGGATAGAGCATTTAATGAAGTAAAGTTTAATTATAAATGAATAAAAGTTTAGAAAAAAACCTAATTAGTACTATCTTCATTAGATTGTAGTCAATCTGTGCAATGCTGAATCTTGTAGCAAGTATTCTACTATCTTAAGGGAACATCTGCTTTGGAAAGAATGTTAACATTACATCAAAAACTTTTTTCCTTAACATACCTTAATAAGATGAGTTACTCACTAAATATGTAGTCCAGAATACTAGATAAATAAAAATCTATTTGTCTTCTTCTGCTAATAATGAATGCATTAGGTAGTCTTCATTTAGTTCATAGTGAACAGACAGTTCTCATAAGAAAAAGAACAAAAACAAAAATTACTGGAATAAAATATTCAGAACATATCTGTCCACACACAATTTACAATCACTGTACAGCTTTATCTAGAACAAGCTCAATACTATTTATAAAGCTTTTGAAAATATTTAAACAATCAAGTCTAATATTCATCAAAGCAAAAAACTTCTTATAATAGCCAGATAGCTGTGTAATAATTTTTGGAATAGCAGGCAGCTGTTGCATAGATCAAGCATGATAATCTGGATTTAGTAAATTAACAGAACAAAGGAACAGCTCATTCAGTAAATAAAAATTAGTAGAATTTTGAACAGAGAGATCAGTGTTGTGTAGAGGCAAAAAGGCTAGAGAAATAGAATCATGCAATCATAGAATCACAGAATGGCTTGGGTTGAAAGGGATCATAAAGCCTATCCAGTTCTAACCCCTGCCGGTTTCAGGGTTTTCACACACTGGATCAGGCTGCCCAGGGCTACATCCAACCTGGTCTTGAACATCTCCAGGAATGGAGCATCCACAACTCCAGGCAGCCTGTGCCAGAGCCTCACCACTCTCTGAGTAAAGAATTTCCACTGGAAATCTTACTTAAATTTCCCTTGTTTTAGTTTAAATGCATTCCCCTTGTCCTGTCTAATCTCTACTTCCTGTAATTGGTAATGAGCTGGAAGAAACAGGATGGTCCAATCAATAAACGTTTTGTTTCATGACTGGTGCCACTCCCAAAACTTTGTGTTTTTTTTGACAACAGAGTTGTCTACATGGCACAGGGCTTGCTGGCACCAAATGGCCTTCACTTTTCTCAAAGAGGGAAGAGGATACTTGGGGGAAAGCTAGCAGGCCTCATTGGCAGAGCTTTAAACTAGGTTTGAAGGGGAGGGTGGAGCTGTAATAGCATGCCTGCCCATTAAAAGATGTGGGATGGCACAGCTAAGTTAGAGGGACAGGGTGCTAGTGGGAACCCTCAACCTGTTGCCCTGAGATGTGCTGGCAACACTGCAGTATGTTTGAAATCTTAAAACAGTGAGCCAGGGACCACTGAGGCAATAGGAGAAGGCAACAGGGTAGCTTAAAGGAAATACTTCAAAGGAATTAAGGAGTTATCCTCCAAGAAGACAACAAGGCTGCCTGAATAGCTGAAGTGCCTCTACGCTGATGCACACAGCTTGGGAAACAAACAGGTGGAGTTGGAAGTTATTGTGCTACTAGAAAACCATGATATAGTTGCTGTCACTGAAACCTAGTGAGATGATTTGCACATCTATAACGTGGTTATTGAAAGTTACAAGCTGTTCAGAAAGGACAGTTGAGAAAGGAGGGGAGGAAGTGTTGCACTCTCTATCAAGAAAGGAATGGAGTGTGAAAAGCTGCCCCTGAAGAATGACCACAAGCAAGTTAAAAGCCTATGGATGAGAATTAGGGACAGAGGCAACAAAGGGAGCCTTGTGGCTGGGGTCTACTACAGGCCACCTAATCAAACAGAGCCTGTTGATGAAGGCTTCTTCCTCCAGCTATAGGAGATGTCATGATTACAGGTTCTTATCTTGCTGGGAGATATCGACCACCTTGACATCTGCTGGAAAAGTAGCACAGCAAGCTGTAGGCAATCCAGGAGGCTCCTGTAATGCAAGGAGGATAAGTTCTTGAGCCAAATAGTAGGCAACCCCACCAGAGGAGATACAATATTGGACCTGTTGCTCACCAATGCAAGTGAACAAATTGTTCACTTGAATTGCCAACTGTATCCTGAGCTGCATCAAAAGAAGCATGCCCAAAGGGGCAAGGGAGGTGATCCTGCCCCTCTACTCTGTACTGGTGAGACTTCACCTGAAGTATTGCATCCAGATATGGAGATTTCGGTACAGGAGAGACATGGACCTGTTTGAGAGCAGCCAGAGGAAGGCCACAAAAATCATCTAAGGGATGGAACACCTTCCCTACGAGGACAGGCTAGGAGAGCTGGGAATGTTCAGCTTGGAAAAGAGAAGGTTCCAGGGAGAACTGATACCTGCATTTCAGTATTTAAAGTGGGGATAAAAGAAGGAAGGGGCAGACTCTTTATCAAGGGGAAATGGCTTCAAACTTAAAAAGGGAAGATTTAAATGGGATATAAGAAAATATTTCCTACTGTAAGGGTAGTGAAGCACTGGAACAAGTTGCCCAGTGGTGGTAATTGCCTCATCCCTGGAGACATTTGAGGTCAGGCTGGACCAGACTCTGAGCAACCTGATCTAGCTGTAGCTGTCTCTGTTCATTGCAGGGGAGTTGGACTAGACAGTCTTTAAGGTTCCCTTCACACTCAAACAGTTCTATGCTTCTATCACTATCAAACTGTTTAAAAAGTTGGTCTCCCTCCTGTTAATAAGCTCCTTTAATTACTGGAAGGCCACAGTGAAGTCTCCCCTGAGCCTTCTCTTCTCCAAACTAAACAAGCGTAGCTCCTTTCTTCATGAGAGGTGCTCCACCCCTATGATCACGGCCCTCCTCTGGCCCTGCTCCGTCAGTTCTCTCAAAATTCTTTACCCTGACTCTACACATACTTGCGGTTACCCTGGGTGGCCAGAGGAGGGTCACTAAGACGATAAGAGAGCTGGAGCACCTCCCCTATGAAGACAAGCTGAGGGAACGGGGCTTGTTCAGACTGGAGAAAAGAAGGTTGCAGGGTGACCTCATTGCAGCCTTTCACTACCTGAAGGTAGCCTATAAACAGGAGGGGGGTCAACTTGTTATGAGAGTAGATAATGGCAGGACAAGGAGAAATGGTTTTAAGTTGAAGGAGGGAAGATTTAGGTTGGATGTCAGGGAGAAGTTCTTTACTATGAGAGTGGTGAGGTGCTGGAACAGGCTGCCCAGAGAGGTTGTGGATGCCCCATCCCTGGAGGTGTTCAAGGCCAGGTTGGATAGGGCCCTGGGCAGCCTGGTCTAGTATTAAGTGTGGAGGTTGGTTGCCCTGCCTGTGGCGGGGGGGTTGGAATTTCATGATTGTTGAGGTCCCTTCCAACCTGGGCCATTCTATGATTCTGTGATTCTGTGACTCACGTGCAATACTCTGCACTGGTCCTTGCTGAAACTCAATTAGCTTCCCCTGGGCCCACTTTCCACGCCTGTCCAGGTCCCTCTGGATGGCATGAAATACATGAAAGGAAGAAGTAGAGACTGCAAGATGGTCTTTTCCTTATCCATAAGAGAATAACAAAGCCACGGAAACAGAAGGTTGGCTTAATTATTTTGAGCAGCTACTACTCTACAACAAGAACACAAAATCTAGTGACTAAGGCATTTCCATGTCTTTATTTTATGTGTGTGATGGTTTTTACATTGCTAGATGAAATAAGCATTTTGCTGCATGCATTAAGATAACTTTAAAATGAAAGCCTGTGTTTACCACAAGATTCCATTTTTAGAAGTTATTTTATTCTTTCATGAAATAAATGGCTGATACTTCACTAGTTTCATTACTTTTGGTAGTGTGAAGATTTTAATTAAGTACAGTATTGCAGCCATCAAAGAAAGCACTAAAAAAACACAGACAGATAGAAGTTAATAAGGTTTTATGTCACTTAATCCAGAAGACAGCCTAACATCTCATTACTTTGCCAAGCAGCACAAGTGTAGATTTCCTTTGTTTGAAAGTACTCTACTAATTGGGAGGAATAGAAATTGATCTCATGTAACGTAGACTGTGCTGATTCCTTTCACCACAGTGATAATATACTGACTAGCTTGCAATTTATCTCAGTATTTGCAGTTTTGTTACCAGGAGACAAAAGCACAGTACATGAAAACGAAAGTATGTTTGGACTGACTGACAAAAGCAAGAATTCCTGTACTCAGCATTCAGTTTCTGTTAGCTTATCCATTTTTGTTTTAGCTTAAACAGCAGATGAAGTAAACCATATAACATGGTAACAACAACAAATAATGAGTGCCGAATCACAGAAGAGCAAAACTGAAGTGCTACTAAAGAGATGGTATAACATTTTTGTCAAATAAATTTTAGTCCTCCTGCCATTCGAGAAGATGGCACCAGATACACAAAACAATTTTGGAGTTTATAGTTTTGAAGATGTAGGTAATTCTGATGGAGGAAAGGGAAAAAAAAAACAACTTTGAAGATATATTACGTGGATAATTTCTGCACTGGTAATTAAAAAATAGTATAAGAATTACAGGAAGGACTTTTGAGTTTGTTTACGAGACACTGAATTTGGAAAATGAAATATTTAAGACTACTTTATGTCTGTGAATTATTGGAAACTACGAGATTGGAAAAAGGACTAGTAAAACGCCCTTGGTTAAACTATCACAAGACAGAAGGATGGAGATGAGAAAAAACTCTTAATATAGAGTCATAGAATCTTACAGAAGTGTTGAGGTTGGAAGGGACATCTGCTCCAACTCCTACTCAAGCAGGGACAACCATAGCAGGATGCCCAGGACCATGTCCAGGCAGCTTTTGAAGATCTCCAGGGAAGGAGAATCAACAGCCTCTCCAGGCAACCTATGTCATAATGATAGGAAGAGAGAATGTGAATGACTAACAATTAGTTGGAAAAAAAGCAGGCATATCAGCCTATGTAGGTAAATTTGCAAGTGACAACAAGAGCTCAAATGATATTTCTGCTACAGTTTTGTAGTCAATAAACAAAAATATAAAGATTTATTCACTTTCTATTACATTAAGTTGTTCTTCATCTTACAGGACCATGGTACCTAGGGTCCTGTTATACAAAGAACCTTTACAAAACTTAAAACAGTGTTATTGGATTACAGCAGAGATCACCAAAGGCTTTCATTTATTTGCTGTTGTTTTTTTTTACACTAGTGTCTCTATTTGCGTACTGGACTCTCAAGAGAGTAATGATGCTTCCTTTTTCCTATAATGTATTTTTGCATAATTACAGTGAAATTATTTTTCATCCCTGCAGCAACAACAGCTGTTTTGTGATCTTTCAAGCCTACATGTCTTTGAAGAATATAACCATAGCTGAAAAATTGTCTCTGGTGAGATTCAGAGCAGAGGTATTGTTTTTCTCATGGTACTTGAATTGATGTGGATATTTTTGTTTGCATTGCAGTGAATTGGGAATAGTCATCAAACCAAAAAAGTCCTTTATGGTTATTTAATCATGGACATTTCTAACTGATAGATAACTTAGCTAGAGAAGGCATAATTATCAGTTTGAACAATTATGAAACAACATTTCTTAATACTTTTAATATCTTTGTTATTCGAGAACAGTTCATTGATGTTATTTCATTTTTCTTATTTTTCTTCTAAGTAGGAGAAGTTTTGTAAAACTGCATGCTTGCATTCTCATTATTTGAGTAGCAAATATAAAGATGGAAGAATGTTTAATGTGACAGTAAAATATGCAAAACATAAGACTTCTTAAATTAGAGGATGTTCTGTAAAAATATGTAAGGGATGCATCATTCTCAAGAAGATAACTTAAAAATGTTTTGCTAGGAAAAGAACAATGATCAATACTTATCCATAGGTGTGCGTAGTAGAAAGTGAGTACATATACTGAGAAGGAAAAAAGTACACACAGTAAAAATGGTTATAAGCCAAAATGGAAGACATTTTAGTTTGGCTAAAACTTCTGATACAGTTAGCACTGTTACTAAGTATTCTTAGTATTCTTACTTTAGAGCAGAAGTTTTACAGTGATAGCCCTGCTAAACTGTTCATTTCTTCTGTATAAAATACACCTTTTCTTCAGTTTCCAAGACTTTTGCATAGGAGTTTACTTCAATGAAAAATAAAACTTCTTGAAGTTTATAAAAAGGAAATGTTTCAATCGTGTCTTCTCTAGATAATAAAAGAAGCCAAGTGCACTACAGAGCCCAGACATGAAATGACAGATTTAAATAGTACAATGTTATATCAGTACAAATCAAATCACTGATACATTTACANGAAGGATGTGGAAGGTTATTATCTGCAACTAAATTCCCATAAAGTCCCATATTAGAAGACTAAAGAATAGATCAAAACTGGTCCTCACAAAGAGGTTTAAATATTTTAGGGTTGTTGGAGATTGCTTAAAGGAAGATGAAGCCTTGATTTGAAGAACACTTCTGATATTCTAAAAAAGACAGACTGAAAGTCAAAAAGAATTGATTCTTACAAATGGAGATCAAGGCTGAAAAAAAATAGTATACTGCACAGCAAAACTGGTGGCTAACTGATGGGCAATGAATGAGTTACTGGCATGTTACTATATTGTATATGTTTTTTGGAATTAAGCAATTTGGAAATCAGCAACAATTCGGATAAGGTCTTGTAGTTAACACTTTGTTGTTTGTTTTGAAATGTTTCGAAAATTTGTAATGAATTCATGTCTCCATTTCATTAAAACAAAGGGAAGATTTTGAGACAGCTGGCTGAATCTTGCACTTTGTGATTATTATTTTTGCAATAGTTCGTTCTTTGCTTGCTGCAGTAATACATTTACTTGATCAAAAGAGGGTCTTTTATAATTTTAGCCACGGGAAATTATTTAATTGGTTCTTAATTAGAACCAGGGCTCTGCTTGTTGTTGTCTTGCCTACTGAACGAACACTGATTTTCACTTTCAGCGTGCTTCAGATATGCTTAACTACTTCATGTTCTTTATTCAGTCAGCTTCAAAAGATAAACCAGATTTTGTATTATTACACTTACTGTGATGACAGAAGGCAATAAGAATGAAGCACAAAAATACGGCTAGTTTCATTGTGTCTCTTGCTGTATCATATTGAAATTTAAAGTTCATGTACATGTTAACTCATTTAGCTGTTACATGCCACTTTGATTTGTCCAGGATATATACTTTTGAGTGCCACTACTTCAATAACATGTTAAAGATTCCAAATAAATGGGATATCTGATTTATCAGTAGGCAAAGATAACTTTTCTGCTTCTTCAAGTAAAGACATATTTAAAACCAATCATCATACTATTTCTTTCCAAGAGAACTGTCTTAATAAATGAAAATTTAAAGGAGCAGTCATGTCAGTTTTATTTCACTGCATTTGATTTTCTGCACTTAAATGATCAGTTCACTTCCAGTTATATTCTGCTTAGTGAAGATATATTGGAAAAACAACCTGTGTTCAAAGAACCAATGGTATGATAATTTATTCTAATTTTAAATCCAAATTGTAGCTCATTAGGGATCTCATATTCTGGTGGGAATGCCCATCATTGGTTTTGTTAATGATTTTCAAATGCTGTAATTCTGTATGAGTACATGCATTAATTTACATGCAAAACTACCAGTATGATTATGCTAGATTTTGTCTACTGTCCAAACCTCCAGAACTAAATTTAGATGAAGATTGAAATAATCTTGTCTTTAATATGTATAAAGATGAAAATCTGAAATGACATCAGCCTTGGTCTGAAATGCTTTTACTCAAAATCTGGAAGACAGATTACATCATCTATTATTATTGCTTTGAAAGCTTCCTATGGCTAACATAACAGGGGATACATACAAAGTGCTACAAAACTTATTTTTCAGATATTGTTTTTAATAATGATTTCACTCAGGTGAGTTTTTGTTGTTGTTTTTCTTTTGTTATTTTTCTTGTTTGTGACTCATAATTAAGACTGGTAAAAATCAGTGCAAATAATTTCAGCTAAGGATGCTTCAGATGTTAAAGTCAACATGGATTAGCGTAAAAAAACTGTATTTTTGAACTGTTGGTGGTATATGAAAGTGTTAATGAAAAAAGATGATGGATATTTTAAAATATTCATGAGATATGATTCTTGTACCATTTTTGTCTACAGAGCAACGATACAGGATTAAACATTTCACCATTATCCTTTGACACCTATTCACTCTTGTACGAAGAGTTGAAAAATCCCTAAAAATTCTTGTTTAATTTGAAATCTGGTTTGTTGCTTTCATTTTAGAGTTTTAAATTAGAAGCAAGTCATCAGAGAGCTAGTAGTGTTTGGTCATTACTATAGTAGATTTTTTTTTGTTTTATATCATAGGTAAAAGTGCATTATTTTATATTAAGGTTTGTCTAATATAGCATCTGATTTACAAGCAAAATATACTGTTTATCATAAGTTTTAATAATGCAAAACAGTGTGTTATTATTTTAAATAAGATTAGTCTTATGTGCTCCTTCCAAACCATCTTTATTAACATGCAGCTCTTAGAATATTCATTCTAAAAAAGTTATATGCAGCCTTTGATAATGCAGTTTTTAAAGTGCAGATCTTGTGTAGCATTCAGTAGAGTGGCTGCTCCCTTCAATTGTGCTACAAGTATATCTTTTGGTGCAAAACTAAAAGGCAGGATAAACCAGCTAGATTCTAACATGGATTAACTAATTTAATTGGAGATCTCTATAAAGGGCTGAAATGTGCAAAAATCAATTTTTCAAGTAATGAACTATGAACTGATCTGCAAGAGCTGAACTGTTTGTTCTTTTCTGCTCTCCAGTAATATTTTGGCATGATTCTGACCTCTGATCTTTAATTACCAACACTGATAAGAGAGATACAGAGACCATTAAATACTGGAGGTAGTATTTTAAACAGGAAAGATGTAGCAGAGCCCAGTGGTTATCAAGTAAATTGAGGAAATTAAAATTAAACTAAAAAATATATTTTTAATTGTGAGGGTAATTTACAATCAAAAATGTATTTTTAGCTACACAGTGATTTCCTCTAAATGAAGATTAGATACATTTCTAAAATACATTATATTTTTAATTATAAATTGCTGTGCTAACTGGAGAATATGCTGCATGAAATCTCCAGGTTTATGGATTTTTTAAGTCTCAGTTTCTATTAAGCATAAAATCATCTTTACTTTTATACTGTTGAATTTCTCTAATACTATAGAGACAGATAATAGATTTTCCAAAACGGGAAGACTTTAACCTTACATATGACTTCTTATTCATAAGTAATCTTTGAGAAATAAGATTACTATGAACAAATTTAATGACAAAATACAATCAATAATACAATGAATGCAGGTCTCCTTATGCATGTAATGAAAAGATATCTCTAAACCTTTGTTCACACAGTCAAAACTAAATAAGTCGATAGTTAACATTATGTAACATTAAGTCTAATGTTTCAGAACACCTCTAGGACTTCCAATGATCCTTTTGTTGGATATTTGCTGAAATTCTTGGATGAAAGTCAAATTACTGATACCGAATCACAAAAATCCAAGTAGGAAAGGATCTGTGCTAGCAGTCTGTTGCTTTTCTTTTGCAATTCTGTTCTACCTGGTACAAGAATAATAATAACCAGACATGCCGTAGTGAATTCTCAAACCAAATCCCTCAGCTTTGAGCTTTACTTTATTGAAAAGGTCTAAGGCAAACTCTGCCTGCCTTTGGAGCTTGGGACATAAAAATTTTTTAGACTTTTTCAAAGGTGAAAATCTCTGAATTATCTACTTATTTTTAATCCCTTTGAAAGAAAACTCTTTTGAACCTGTTCTTTTTCCACTGAATGATAATCACGTACCTGGCACATGCTGTCTCTGACATATGCACCCACAGCTGTTTTAAAATACTAAGTCCTTTAGATACGTTTCCTTTTATACATCAAGAGGCATAATTTGTGTAAATGTGACTTAATAAGCAGCCCAATTATAATTTACAAATTTAGAAATACACTAAATTTTGTTTCTGTTTCAATTAAGTGGTTGTCTAATTATTCTATAAACAGAATTAGCTAACAGAGAGGGAACTGAAAATGCAAACGGGAATTAAATCATTCACTAAGCTGTTCAATAAAGTTAAAGGCACTGCATGATCTCTTTTATTATTTCAATAAACATTTTCTTATTTGGGTCTTGATTCAGTAGCATATTTCTGGACCTAAGCAACTCCCAGGGTCCTGAAGGCCAGCCCTACTTGTCTCTGTCCACCCTTGGGCTCCCCAGCTGTGTCCAGACCCCAGAAGACCCCATGCCAGCCCCAGCCTGTCAGTCCCAGCCTCAGTGAGGCCACAGCACGGACAGGCCCCACATCCCCAAAGCCATGCCCTGTCTGACCATGGCCTGGCATGCCCCTGGCCTGGCCCCAGGGAGGTGGCTGAATCCCAGGGTTGGACTGCTCTGCTCCTGGTTGGGGTGGTGGAACAGGCTTGCTTGATCTGCGCAGACTAAACCTGTGGTGCTCTACCTGCAGCTTTCAGTGTGGGTTGTTAGTTATTATCCAGCACTTCATGGACAAAATTAGTCAGTATCCTCTTCAGCAGAAGGACCTGTAAGTAAAAAGTTCAGTGTCTTTGCACTCTACAAGGATATTGATATGTTGTAATGAAGTAAAGACTCACTGACATTACAATTCTCCCCTGTGGAGCACTACTATAAAGAATAGGAATATTATGAATTAGGATCAGCAACAGAAGTCCCAGATATAGTACAGCAAAGACAGGATGAAATGACCTGGAACAAACTGTCACAGAATCAAAAAACTGTAGAATGGTTTGGGTTGGAAGGGACCATTAAGATCATCTAGTGCCAACCCACTGATATAGGCAGGGACATCTCCCACTAAACCAGCTCCATCCAGCCTGGCCTTGAATGCTTCCAGGGAGTGGGCATCCACAACCTCTCTGGGCAACCTGTTCCAGCGTCTCACCACCCTCACAGTAAAGAATTTCTTCCTAATATCTAATCTAAATCTACCCTCCTCCAGTTTAAAACCTTTTCCCCTTGTCCTGTCACTACATGCCCTTATAAAAATGCTTTAATAGAACCCAAATCGTATAAATATGAAATATTTTCTTAGACCAAATAATTTAGGAATGGATGTGAATGCTTCCACTGAAATAACTTTGAAAAACAAAGCAAACAAAAATGACAACAAACAAACTAAAAAATCCTTAATTTAGAGGACTAGATAATTAGGCCTAACGTGCTTATTATATTCTCTTTAAGAGTTGTATTTCTGGATCAAAGTTTCTTTTTTTGAAACAACAATTTCTTGCTAAAAAAATAAACTCTTATTTTGAGCTTGACAGGAACAAAATGCGTAACAAAAATGGAGAGCCTTCCACTTAAGTTTATTCACTTCCAGTGTTCCTGTATCACAGCTTAGGCACTGCTTTCCTTTAAAATGTTCTTTGAAAAACATTTTATAGTTACTCTTCATTCTAACTGTTGTCTTTGCTGTTGTAACAGTACTTCTTCACTTCTAATAACTTATTCCTGTAAGTAGGCCATGGTTGCTGTTTTCTTTGTAAACCTGCAATGTAAACAGTTTCCATTTATTTCTATAAATGATCTGTAATATTGCCTTCTTGGATATAGAAATATTGATTGAGCCAGTAGTAAATATAATGAATAAATGCAAAGATTGGGAAGAAAACAATAACAAATAATATGTAGACTCATCTACATGTTATAGTAAACTTATCAGATAGTAAACTCATCAGTTAAGTAAAGAATGAGAAATGACATACTGAATTAAGCAGCCTCATTGAAACAAATTGGATTATTTACTTGAATAATGAAAACAGGACTTGGTTCTTTTATACAAAAAGTTTCTTGGTCTAATTGGGGCAAAAATTATCTCTACTGACATAGATGAAGCAGAAGGAAGTGAATACTGTAGTCCTCTTCCATGTGTGATCTACATGTTATATGGAAAGACTGCACAATATGCCACAATTATATAATCACAATAAAATGAGACTATTTTTTGAAGAAGGATATCTAAATACACTATGAAATGGCACTTGGAAAAAGGAATTAAGTACACATTTCTGAATCACAGAATATCAAATGTTGGAAGGGACCCACAATGATCTCTGAGTCCAACTCCTAGCTCTGTACTGGACAATCCAAAATTCAAGCCTAGTGCTCAAGAGTGTTTTCCAAGCACTTTTTGAACTCCAGCATCATTGGACAGTGCCCACTTCCCTGGGCAGCCTGTACCATGCCCACCACCCTCTGGTGAAGAACCTTTCCCTTACCCCCAGCTGCCTCTCCCCTGACACAGCCCCATGCCATTCCCTCAGGCCCTGTCACTGTCACCAGAGAGCAGAGCTCAGCGCTCATGAGGAGCTGTAGGCCACCATGAGGTCTCCCCTCAGCTCCTCTGCTCTGGGCTGCGGAGACCCAGAGGCCTGAGCCACTCCTCACACATCTTGCTCTCTAGACTCTCCACCATCTTTGTAGACCTCCTTTGGACACTCTCCTAGTTTTATGTCCTTTATATATTGTGGCACCAAACCTGCATGCAATGCTGGAGGTGAGGCCACAGAGTGCAAAGCAGAGGGGAGAACCCCTCCCCCTGCCTGGCTGGCATGCTAGGCTGGCACACCCTAGGGTATGGTTGGTCTTTTGAGATGCCTCACGTTTAGCTTGCCATCAGCCAGAATCCCCAGATTCCTTTCCATGGGGCTGCTATCCACCCTCTCAGGCCCCAGTCTGTATTCTGCTTGATTTCTTGAAGACGTTGAAAACAAAAAACAAAAAGCTTTCACTTTCAAGCCAATTGAACAGAGCACCTGAACATATGCTTAGTTGCTTTGCTGAGCTGAAGACTTTGATATAAACACAATAACACGATTATCATAAAAGTGCACCAGTGTCGAGGTCCTCATTATTGGCCAATTCAGATTAAAGGCAAAACTAAGTGCATTGGAATAATTCTCACCCAATATTTAAAAAAAAACAAAAAACAAATAAACAAACAAAAAAAAAAACAAAATAAACAAAAACCCAACAGTGATATTCCTTGCGTTTTGTGAGATATTATGTACTTTTGGAAATAATTTTGCCGATTTGAACTCTCTTCACCAAACTCATGATATCTAAGAAGGCCATTCTAACTTGTGTCTCTTGTCAAAATTTTTCCAGTATGAGAAACCCAGATCTGTTCTGTTCTGCATTGTATAAAAGTCAAATAATCATGTCATTTTCCTTTTCCCATGAAAGGTTACATATCATTGTTGCAACCTCTAATCCTGATATGACTTCCCAGGAAAAAATTCTGCTGGCATTTTAGACATTACTAAATGCTGTTCATGCTTTTACGACTTTGTAGGTAAATTGAGGAGCTCTGTGTTTAAAATATCTCAGAATTCATAAAGTGATGTTTATGATGTTGCAGATTGGCTAATATATGCAGATAGATTTAGCATCTTTTATTAGACTAATGCTGTCTTGAAAAACAGACAAACTTTGGACACACAGTCTTAATGTTTGAGATAACTGCAGTTTCAAGTTAAGAACAAGAGCCCCAGAGTTTAGAAACACACTAGTTGGACATCTTGGAAATTAGTTATTACTTGTGAAGCAAAAGTGTTAATAGTGAGGAGCAGGATGATAAGAAAGATGAAGGAATGGAAGGAAAAAAGGAGGAAAAAATAGATACCTAATGTACTTATGCAGAGGAAAGAAAGAGAAATGTGAGCAGCCCAGAAGACTTAGGGAGTGAAGAAAGATATCACGTAGTTCAAGACCAGTATTGGAGTTGAGGCAATATTTGAGGCGTTCACTATGGTTTCCAGACTTTTCTCTGTATACTTGTATTGCCTTTCTTGACTCTGTACATGGAAGAATCAGCTGTATCACAATTTGTTTTGTTAGAAATGGATGCTCCCTGAAAGTTGACTGCTTTGATCCTTTATTGATTGCCCGTGTGAGTTCATTCTTGTGAACTGTCATTTTTTGTTTTACCTACGTGGGTAACCATGAGGAAATTATCCACACAGTGTGAAGTATATTACATTCCTGGAAAGTGCATGTATAAATTCAGGAATTCTGAGAGTTCTGCTTTAAAATTATTTATAGCAGCTGTATGGAGATAATGGTAAAGATTTACATTTTGCGATTAGGCATGTGTCACTGCAATGATTAGTGTAATTTGTACAATAGGGGATTTGTTTGCTCTAATGGGGGTAGGTAGATTTGAGTGACGATAGGGTGACATTTTGTCAAAGGCTGATATTAATGGTTTCAGACTTTTTTATTTTACGTTATTTTTACAAAAATCCCAGGTCCATGATACAGGTGCTTTCAGATACTGCATTGAGGCAAGAAATTATGTGAAAAAGAACAATCAGCAAGATTTTTCTTTCCATATAGAGGTAACTCAATAGGCTTATTAATTGGTCAATATTCTATAATTTTCTTTATAAAACTACTTTTGATATTGGCAGTGGTGTCCAGCAAACTTATGCTGATGTAAGAATATTCCAAAGACAAGCTGAAGAGGTCACAATTGTCAAGTTTGTGGCATCTCTTGCAAAGAAATCCATGCTCTCAGTCAAAATGATGAAGTCGTATACACTTATGAGGTATAGCAAGGGGTTGGTAGTACAACTACTGAGAAATTACTCCTCACAGTGGTTGTAAAATACTGCTGTATTGTGGAGACATTTTAGCATCCATAGATTTTCACATACATAAATATTCCTGTAGTGTCAGGGAAGTTTAGGTTAAATAAATCAATTATGAATGGAAATGAGATGCTCAGACTCAGAAACATCATTAAATGAGTACTCTGATCTTGGTTTAGTAAATTACACAGAATGGGATGGCTATCCTGTAGACTCCAGAGAAAGTTTCTTGGTCAGATGAATATCAAGATTTAGAGGATTGTTTTGTGAGACCTATCAATTCTTCAGTGAGGATTCCCTGTCTGGATATTGTAACAAAGCCAAGTCCTCATTTTCTTCTGGGGAAAAAGCATAATAAAAATGCCAGATAAGGAAGTTTTAAGCTGGTGAATGGATAATGTAGACCCTTCCTTGAGTTTCCCATACTAGGCAGTGTCAAGCAGTTACCTTTTGGTCTTATTGACAAAATCCTTGAATATTAGATTTACTGTAGTTCCTCTTTTTTTTTTTTATTACTGGCTGTACCACCATTTAGTGCTCGGATCTCAGGGATCTGCAGAGCTTCCCTTCAAGGAAGAGATCACTACAGAAGTTGGGGTTTTCTCTGTTGCTTTGTTTGTTTCTTTGTTTTCATGGACTGTTGACCAGAATTTATTTTCTGCAAATGGAACATAGTAGTCCAAATTAGTCCTTCATCCACTGCAGGGTGCCTCAAATATTTATTTTTGTTATTTTTCTTCTCAACGAGTTTCCATAGAATAGATGGTGTTGGAAAGGCTTTATATTTACTATATCCAAAAGAGAAACCATTTGTATTGCTATCATTTTGCAGACACTTTTAAATAGTATCCCTTTTTGACCATGTAATAGCAGTACATTGTGACTTACCTGTCTGCATCATGACAATGATTATGATATCTATATAGTTAGATTTATATCCTGGATCCCTAGGTATTTTGAATCCAGCTCTTCTCTGCAGTTTTGCCCTGTATTACACAGCTATAGATTTTTTGTAGGGGCACTTTCTGAAAGCTCTCAAAATTATTAATTGTATTTTCACATAGTTTATCAGGGCTTTTAAAAAATAAATTCCTTCATAGATGAGAAACTAAGGACTAATTGAGATAAAATACATAATGTCTGTTTGTCTAGAATAGATATTTTCCCCAAGTGTTTCTAAAATGGGAAAAATATTTTCTACTTAGTTTTCTTTCAACAGAAAAAAAAAGACTCTTGGAAACTTTTGATTGACTTTTGTATAAATGTTGTAGAAATTCAAATTCAAATTTGAGGAAAGAGTTTTTATTTTGCTTCTAGAATTATTTTACATGACTGTTCACTCTTCTCCTGTTGGACCTACTTTGTCAACCACAATTTCTCTTCAGATTTAGCTGCTAACAAAATGTACTTATATCAGACTAAATTTTATTTGTTGTTTTCAGACCTCCTAAAATTAATTTATCAATTCAAGGATAATTGTTGTGACAGAATTCCAACATGATACTTCACTCAGTTCAAATGCTTGTTGTTAATTATTTTAAAATGCTGTGCTAACAAAGTGTTTCTGAAAGTAACCATTTATCATATATAGAAAATACTTATGGAAAACCTTTGGTATATACGCATGTTTACAAATGTAATATCTGAGATACCTCAGATATTTCAATGCTGGCATTATTTCATTATTATTGTTTCAACTGTGACAAAGGAAATTAAATGCATAGTAATTTTCCCGTGAAATAGAAAAACTTAGATGTTTGAAAAATAAAGTAAATAAATAAATAAACACAATTCCAAACTTTGAACTCCCCTAAGATGGATACTTCCATTATTACAAGTCAATAAATATTACATTAATCTTTTAAGAACACAGTGCAGGATGAACTTCTCTCATTTGTTTCACCATCTCTGATCTTTAGTAATCAAGCACAACTAAGTGGGTATAGCATTACACAGCATCCATCTTTACATGACTCTGTTGGGATACTTTTATCTGCTGTTTCTTGTGAAACACCTAAGACAATAGAAAGCTACTGCTGAATTAAAAGTTTTAGAAAGCAGGTTTGTTTTTAATGAGAATTTCAGAGAACCAGTATAGTTCACTATATAGGTTTAACAAAAGCAAGTGTAGAGTCTTGCACCTAGGGAGGAATAATTGCATGCACCGGTACAGGTTGGGGAATGACCTGCTGCAGAGGAGCTCTGCAGAGAGAGACCTGGGTGTCCTGGTGGACGACAGGTTGGCCATGAGCCAGCAGTGTGCCCTCATGGCCAAAAAGGCCAATGGCATTCTGGGGTGCATTAAAAAGACCGTGGCCAGCAGGTTGAGGGAGGTGATCCTCCCCCTCTACTCTGCCCTCATAAGGCCTCATCTGGCGTACTGTGTCCAGTTCTGGGCTCCCCAGTACAAAAAAGACAGGGATCTCTTGGAAAGAGTCCAGCGGAGGGCCACAAAGATGGCGAAGGGCCTGGAGCATCTCCCCTATGAAGAAAGGCTAAGTGAACCGGGTCTGTTTAGCCTAGAGAAAAGAAGAGAGGGGACCTGATCCAGGTCTATAAATATCTAAGGTGTGGGGGGCAAAGTGGTGAGGCCAGACTCTTTTCAGCAGTGTGTGGAGACAGGACAAGGGGAAATGACCAGAAACTGGAGCATAGGAAGTTCTGCACCAATGTGCGCAAGAACTTCTTTACGGTGAGGGTGACGGGGCACCAAATATCTCTTAAAGTAGGTTGGAGTCAGTGTGAATGCTTGTTCGTAGTATTTAATTTCACAATTTTGGAGAGATGCAATTCTGATCTACTGTACTTGATGTCTATTTTATAAAATGTTTACTCTGCATTCATATCTTAATGCAGTACTTATTATAAAATCATAGAATCATAGAATCATTAAGGTTGAAGAAGACTACTAAAATCATCTAGTCCAACCATTAACCCAACACCACCATGCCCACTAACCCTGAACCTCAGTGCCACAACTCCACATTTCCTGAACATCTCTATGGATGGTGATTGCAACACTTCCCTGGGCAGCCTGTTCCAGTACCTCACCAGTTTTTCCTAACATCCACCCTGAACCTCTATTAGCGCAACTTAAGGCCGCTACCTCTCATCCTATCACTAGTTATCTGGGAAAAGAGGCTGAGACCCACCTCTCTACAACCTCCTTTCAGGTCACTGTAGAGTGCAATGAGGTCTTCCCTGAAATTCCTCCAAACTAAATAGTCCCAGTTCCCTCAGCCTCTCCCTATAAGACTTGTACTTTACAGCCTTCACCAGATTCACTGCCCTTCTGTGAACATGCCCCATCAAGTCACTGCTTTCTTGTAGAGAGGGAACCAAAAGTGAATATGGTACTCGAGGTGCACCAAAGCTGAGTATGGAGGGAAGATCACTACCCTGCTCCTGGGCACACTGCTGGCTTATGTTCAGCCAGCTGTCAGCTAACACACCCAGATCCTTTTCCTCTGTGCAGCTTGCATGCAACTCTGCCCCAGGCCTTTAACAAGGCATGGGGTTTTTTGTAAGTAAAATGCTTGGCACTTGGTTTTGTTAAAGCTCGTGCACTTGACCTCAGCCCATCAATCCAGTCCCATCCAGATCTCTCAGTAGGGCCTTCCTACCCTCAGGAAGGTCGACACTTCCTCCAACTTGGTGTCATCTACATACTTACTGAGGGTAAACTCAAAATCATCCCTTACTCTCTTTTATCATGGGTAAAAATGTAAAATCATTTTCTCAGACAAATATCTCTGATGTAAACACTCTAAAATATGGCTGAATTTTCCTATTTTGTGCAGATAGCTCAGGGACTAGTCTATTGTTCAATGGCTCAATGTCTGGATGGAGATCAAGTGGTGACGAGTGGTGATGAATGGTGTCCCCCAGGTGTCAGTGCTGGGGCTGATACTCTTTAGTATCTTCATCAGTGGGGTCTGGTATACTCTCAGCAAGTCTGCTGAAGACACCAAGCTGTGGAGTGCGGGCAACACACCAGTGGGACAGGATGCAATTCAGAGGGATCTAGACAGGCTTGAGCAGTGGGCCCAAGTGAACCTCATGAGGTTCAACAAATCCAAGTTTAAGGTCTTGTACCTTGGTCAAGGCAACACCCATTACCAATACAAGCTGGGGGATGAAAAGATTGAGAGCAGCCCAGCTGAAAAAGACCTGGGAGTAACGGTGAATGGCAAGCTGGACACAAACCATCAGTGTGTCCTCACAGCCCAGAAAGCCAACTGTATCCTGGGCTGCATGAAAAGATGTGTGACCAGCAGGTCAAGGGAGGTGGTCCTGCCCTGCTGCTCTGTGCTAGTGAGGCCTCACTTGGACTACTTTGTCCAGATGTGGAGTCCTCAGTGCTGGAGAGATATAGACCTATTGGAGCACGTCCAGAAAAGGGCTACAAAAGTGATCCACAGAATGGAACACTCCTCCTATGAGGACAGGCTGGGAGAGCTGGAGCTCTTCTGCCTGGAGAAGATTAGGCTCTGAGGTGACCTGTTAGCAGGCTTTCTGTATCTAAAGGGGAACTACTGGAAAGAAGGGGACAGACTCTTTATCAGGGTCTGTGGTGACAGAACAAGGGGAAATGACTTCTAGCTCAGGGAGAGTAGACTTATGTTAGATATAAGCAAAAGATATTTTACAGTGAGAGTGGTGAGGCAGTGGAACAGGTTACCTAGTGTTGTGGTTGATGTCTCGTACCTGAAGACTTTCAAGACAAGGCTGGATAAGGCCCTGGGCAACCTGATCTAGCTGTGGTGTCCCTGTTCATTGCAGGGGAGTTGGACTAGATGGCCCTCACAGCTCTATGGATTCAATGATTCTATGAGCATAAATGTCTTTTCATCAGAAATACCTTGTAACAACATCAAAAAGCTTTTCACCTTCAGATTAAAACAAATATGCCTATGGCAGGAAGTCTAATGCTTTATGAATTGGATTATGTTTTCAGGGACTTAGGTCACCTTGTGAACTCCATTTCTGTGGGTTTGTGTAACTGAAGACATCTTGCTTAAATAGTCATATTTTCCCCCTAAACGAGCAGAGGTCTGTATATGTTTTCTATCATACTCAATAAGCATATTTTCTTATGCATAGCAGATATTTCAGTTGTACTCTAGGGATCAGGTAAGAAAAACTGATAAATAAGCAATTAAATGTAATTTGTACATTTGTATATACTGTCCATCATACACGGAAGTTTTTAAAAAATACGCTAATTCTTTTTCATGGTTGAATTGCATATTTGCTATTTGAGATATGATAATAATTGATTAAAGATGGTGTAAAATCAAAATTAAGCTGACATGAATTAGACTTCTAATGTGTTATTCTAACAAGATGCACTAACTGGTTCCATTCTATCTTCAACAAAATGAAGATATCTGATTTAATTAATGATTTAATTAATGCCCACATAGCATAGACCAATTAAAATTTACATTTAGCTATGGCATAAGCTGGAATAGATTTTGGCCAATAACTCACTAGTCTGGGTTGTAATCTCAGATACTGGGAAGATTATTGTTTGTTTCATCTAAAATAACTTATTTCTAAATTTGCTTTTCTTAGATTGTGTTCTATGGGTTAGTAGTAGTTAAAAATGCTTTATTTCAGAAAGTATCATTTTCTGTAGTCATATTAAATCTTAATCTCTTTGCAATGATTTTGATAGTTTAGTTACATTTAAAGATGCAGGTAAAAATTTAATTCACATTTTATGAAGATAGATGCCATGGTATCTATGCATATGGGTAATTTATCAGTGCATCCATGTAGAGAAAAATATTTTGACTTTTGTAAGTATATCCTCATCAGATTGACTTTATTTCTTAACATTTCCAAATAAAAGAACCAAGATAAGTTTTATAGTTTAACTAAAATTTATAAGAGAAAATTTATGTGAGAGAAGCTTGCGCCATAACTATAAAATTTTGTTTCATTTCATCAGACACAAATAAGCCAAAGTGTTTGCAACTCACGCATGCAGTCCTTCTCTTCCTGTCAGATCCCTTAATTCTTTAAGAAAATAAGTACATTTGAGAGCTGAAGTTTTTAACTGATTCTTTCTCTTTTTATCCCTTTTCATGTGATGATTCATAGTCTTGGGGAAAAGAAAAAGAAGGCAATATAGAAAGCAACTGATATCTTAATCTATTATTCCACAATAATATATAAGGCAATACCAAGCAAAAGAAACAAAAAAATCACTCAATTCTTTGAACTCTTTGATTATTTCCAGACTCAATATTGTACCCATACTAACAGTTAGTTGGTAAAGTTAAAGGCAGTATAGCCTCTGGACTGTCACTGTCAGTTACTGTTATCCTTGTGACAGGTGTTTTCAAGGAAATGCAATACCACTAGAATGAAAAATGTATCTGAGAGCCTTTTTACACAAAATATCTTATACACAACATATTGCTGTGTAAAATTATTGGCTGGCAACTTTCATTTTCACATTAATATCTACTAGAATTGCAATATAAAGTTACTTCTTTGATTCTCAACTAAGTTGCAGTTATATTTTTTTCTTTCTAATGAAGACTAGTAAATGACTGGTCCCATTCTTCTAGTCATAAAAACATAAAAGTGGAGGGTTCGGATTCAGGCATGAAAATCTTCACCTCAGAATAAATACAGCACAGACAGCATGAGCAACAGGAACTCATAAGAGAAGAATCATTAGTAATATATTTTGAAGTTAAGAGCTAGTAATTAAGATATCAGCTAAAAACAGAAAAAGAAAAGTGAAAGAAAATATGGAGAAGAGTTCCACAGATCTCCACAGTGATTTTAACAATTAGCCATTATCACAGACTAGAAACCAGTGCTGGAGACAGTATTTTGGACTGAGTGAACTTCCTGTCATAGTTGCTGGCTTAGTTATCCTAGTGCTGGAAGCTGCTTCTGGGTTCTTCCTTGCTGCATTTCTTTTTTCAGACTTCCCACTAAGGTATGTAGAAGTGTTCTCTGGACTTTAGTCCCTTCCCAAATTATTTTGGAGGTGTCACCTCTGTATTTATTACTGAAGCTGAACAGTCAAGAGATATGAAGGACATTAGACCCAACAAAGTAGGTGTGAGCTCAAGATGGACTACTAATAAGTGTGGGGGGGAGAGAGGGGACGACAACCAAAATGAAGGAATTAAAATAGGAAACTTTCTGACAAACTGAGTGGTTAGGAAACTAAGAAATATTTATTACAGTTTGAAGGCTTATCATTTGTATCAAGAAAAAGAACAGCTAGGATTGTTGTATCAGAATGTGGCCATTTGCAATTGCACTTAGATATATCCAAGCAATTTTAGTTGGAGTCACTTAAAAAACTCCCTGTAATGCATAAGAACAAAGCATTAAACTGAAATTACTTTATTATAATGAAATTGGTGCATATATACATTCCCAAGCACCACAGGTGCATGTAGTTAATTATTTTCTCATTTGCTGATGATAAGCTCAAATTCTTGTTTCCATTTAGTGTTTTTCTTTGTCATGGCATATTTTAGAAAATTAATTAAAAGGCTGGAAGGAATGTAAACAAATATATTTATTTTTAAAATGAAATTAAAACGAAACAAGCTGTTAGAATCAGGTGTTTATGCTTACTACAACTGCCCATCTATTTTGTCATTCTTATTAAATTCCAAGAAGCAATAACACATGGCCTCAGAAGGTTGTGGAAAGGGTAAATGCTAAAGGTAAAAGCAAGTGGAGCTACAGGAAAATGAAGTTAAGGCAAGGAAGGCTGAGTGGCCTAGAATAGGAGACAAACATGAAGAATCACCAAGGTTGGAAAAAACCTTCAAGATCATCCAGTCCAACTGTCCATCTACCACCAATATTTCCCCACTAAAACATGTCCCTTAGTACATCTAAACATTTCTTGAACACCTCCAGGGATGGTGACTCAACCACCTCTCTGGGCAACATGTTCCAGCGTCTAATGATGCTTTAGGTGAAAAAACTTTTCCTAACTTCCAACCTGAATCTCCTCTGGCACAATTTGAGGCCATTTCCTAGTCCTATCTCTAGTTACGTGGGAAAGAGGCCAACATCTACCTTGCTGCAACCTCCTTTCTGGTAGTTGTAGAGAGCTATAAGGTGAGCCTCCTCTTCTACATAGACAATACCAATTCTCTCAGCTGCTTCTCATAAGACTTATGCTCCAGACTCCTTCTCTGGGCTCACTCCAGAGCCTCAGTGTCTTTCTTGTAGTGAGGTGCCCGAAATTGAACACAGTACTCACCAGTGCTGAGTACAGAGGGATGATCACTTCCCTGCTCCTGGTGACAACACTATTTCTGATACAAGCCAGGATGCCATCGGCCTTCTTGGCCACCTGGGCACACTGCTGTCTCATGTTTAGCTGAGCATCAACCAACAACCATTTCTTCCACACAATCTTCCAACCACTCTGCCCCAAGCCTGTAATGTTGCCTGAGGTTGTTGTGGCCAAAGTGCAAGACCAAGCACTTGGTCTTGTTGAACTTCATCCCACTGGCCTCAGCCCAGTAATTTGTCCAGGTCATCAATAAGGATATCAAACAGGACAGGCCCCAGTACTGACCTCTGGGGAACAGCACTCATGACCAGTCACCACTTGGATTTAAGTCCATTTATCACCACTCTCTGGACCCAGTCATCCAGACAGTTCTCTCTCTTGCAAAAAGCATACCTGCCCAAGCCACAGGCTGCCAGCTTCTCCAGGAGAATACTGTGGGAGACAGGAGACTACATCAACAGTCTTTCCCGCATCCTCCAGATGAGTCACTCGATCATCAAAGACCAGGTTGGTCAAGCAAGACCTGCCTTTCATGAATCCGTGCTGGCTAGGCCTGGTACCCCAGCTGTCCTGCCCATGCTGTGTGATCTCCCTCAAAATCATCTGCTCCATAATCTTTCCTGGCAATGAGGTCAGTCTGATGGGCTTGTAATTCCCTAGATCCTCCTTACAACCCTTGATGAATGATGCAAAAAGATTTTAAAACAATCACAAGAACATCTGAATGACAGCAAAATAAAATTAACTGGATAAATAGAAAAGTAATAATTTAATGGCAAGTGGTTCTGGTCAGAAATGATGTTGATGAAGTTATCTGAAGTTCATTTTTCACAAACATCCACTGGGAACTTGACTCATCTATATGCATAAATGCATGGAACAGGCAGATTTTGTTCTTTGTGCCATGCTCAGACATTCTTTTTAACCTTATTGCAAACTATTGGCCTTTCCCTTTTCTCTTTACTTATATTCTTTATCTCAGGAGAGAGTTTTATGTCTGTTACTTTCTTTTCTCTAGGGATTATTTCTTGTGGTTATTTGTTAGCAGGCCTTAAGAAGCAGAGAAAACCTTTAGCCACCGATTCATTTGGATATCAAAATACCATTAAATAGAACCCTCTTCCCTCCCACCTCCCCTTTACTCTTCCATCAATACGTCTGTTAAAATCCACAGATATACTGAAAACTAGAGCAACAACTGTTAATCAGGAAAATACACACAAACCAAATATATGTCAAAAAATATATACCCAAACATGCAACTTAGAAGAATGGAATAGGTCACTATTATGTCTTCCACCAGGAGCATAAATCAGACTAACATAGTTCAGAGTAAACAATCACTCAAACTATACAATGGAATATATGTATGATAAGTTAAAATATAAACAGCACAGGGTTACATTTTTTGTTAGACTGTAATAGATACAGAGAATTCAGATCCAACTTTCACTGAAAAAAATCTTTTTTATATACTGAAAATACATAATTCATAGTAAAATCAATGTTGGATTCTTTTGTATTTATGATAGTGATGGTAACTGAAATATGAATATAATACTGTTCACACTATGTCTCGCACAGCATAATGGACTTACTATATACAGTGTGAAGGTTAATCCTATGGGTGTGGAAGAGGCCATAATATTTTGTTGACTTGTTTGGGTGTAAATCCAGTGGCAACATTTATTTGGTAGAAAATATTTTTTCAGAGCAAGTCACAAGCTGTATAGATTTTATCCATGATGCACTAGACGTTTGAAAATAGCTCTGCAGCTGCTGCCAGAAAACATTTATTTGCCTTGTAAATACTATTTGTTAATAAATATGTAGTGTTGGTTTACTGCCCTATGTTTTACTTTCCAGCAATGCCACAGGATCTATACTGATTAGCTTGTAATCTGATCCTTCCTTGGGACCAAACAAAATGGGTTATTCAATGGTCTGGGGAAATAAAGCTTCAGTCATGAAAGAAAATACATTTTCTTCAGACATGCCCTACTAATAACATTCTAAAAAATAAAACATGGCAATGATTAACAAACCAATCATACAGGATGCTGATTAAGTTTATTCTTCTAAAAGGCATGAAGAAATATGGAAGAGCCTGGATTCTACTGAAATGTCACCTCTTTTATCCTTCACTTCCTGGGGAAAGAAAGCAAGTAAGTTTGAGACTGGATGCCTAACAGCTGAGATGAGAAAAAAAACATCGGGGAAGAAGATACTAGGTTAGCAGATATTTTTTCTCTAGAAAGTTTTATTTTATTTACAAACCAGACTTTTGAGTACTTGGAGATGCTGTTTCAAGCATGAATTAGTGTATGTGGTTATCAAGGAAAAACAGATTTATTTTTTTATTATTTATAGTAGATAAAAACCTTATATAAATGAGATTCTGTCTTGCACCTCATTTCTCCCACCTTTTTTTTAATTACTTCTCTATCTTTGATGCTCACTGAACATTTGGGAAGAGAGTTTTGACTCCCAGCTTAGGGTATGTACAATATATATGTAGTCGTTTTCACAGTGTTGCAAGGAGATAATTCTCTTGATCTCATGGAGGAAAGGACTCCCTCAGTGCACCGGATTAAGACTTCTTTACAAATTAGCATAGCTTGTTACACAATTAAAATATATATGTTCTCCTTAGAAGAATGAAATTATTTTGGTGTTATTTTGGATTATGCTGACTTTTAAAAGATATATTTAAATAACTGAAATTGGAACTATGATATTGTATTTAGTACTTCTTCCATTTATACATAAAAATGTTTTCCCCATCATTTTAACAGAAAAGTTATTATATTTGGCAAACCAAAACTCTTTCAATTATTCCCAGAAGGAAAGACTTCAACTGCAATATCATGAATATTGTACATCTTCACTGTAAAACAGATTGTAAAAAACATATTTGTTCTAAAGCATACTTTTATTTATCTATTTAATTCTTTACTGGTCACAGTAGGGGGAAGATATCCTCTACTGAAAAAGAATGATTTATCAGACTTTTATCAAGAAGTCTACTTTGCAAAACTTGACCTGTAGCATAGCACAAGTTAATGGAAATAGATTGCTGACAATGAACTACAGGTATTGTTCAGTAAGTTTTTGTTTTCAAGAAAAAATCTGCATCAGAAGGCAGACACCGATATCTTGCCAAGGGAAAATCTCTAGTATTTACATTATAAGAAGGTGGACTTAAAACTGAACTAATATTAATCAGCAAATGTCAGAGATGTTTAAATTAGACTACTTTTTTACAAAGAAATTTATTCTTTTATCAAATTTTATTTTTAGCAGCATTATTTTACTGAAGAATAAAAGTTCACTGATGGCTCAACCTTTCAATTCTTAAACCTTTCTAAGGATTTTTAGTATTGAGACTTGTGTCTTGCATATCATTCTGTTGAAGTGCTATGTAGGCACATAGGAATACTCTATCAGCCAGTAGGATGGATGATTTGATAAGCTGGTAAAATATGATGAAGAGTGTATTGTAAAAACTCTTAGCTAGGAAATATTTCTATCTAGGAAGTATAAACACACTAGGAAGTGAGACTTTTCAAATTTCTCTGAATTTCTTTGTGATTACCAACATCATTTCTTGTGCAATATGAACTTGAACGAATAAAATAATAGTAGTATTTCCTCAAAATACAGCCTTTTACTTTATTGACAATAAAATAAGAATATCGGTCTTGTGTCAGATTGGGCACCTGTGGACTGTTAAAAGTATTACAGTATCAGTATTAAACAGCGTAAGAAGACATGAATGTCTCCTAATTCCTTTTCCCATTGTATCTGTATTATCTGAGAATAAAGGATTCTTTTATTATTATTGAATTGCTCAGGTCGGAACCTTCAGCTTGATTAATGATCATGTTTTCCTTAAGAGAATTAAGATGATAATTTCAGCTGTCAGGAATTCCAGTTCACATAAAATGTACATTTTTTAGATTGAACAAATAAATTCAACAATTGGAAGAAAATAATAGAATTTCAAACCTCAGGCTTTTTCCTAAGAACTAATGAGTGATGCAGATAGAAAATTGAATTTCCAGGTGAATTTAGACTTCAAAGACATGCTTGAGCGCAGTAAGATATCACATTCCCCCTTTAGTCTGAATCACTGTTGCTGAAAACCGTTGTCATTAGTGTGAATTCCCTAAGTGTTTGCATGCAAATATGTAAATATATGAGATGTAGGGATCCTGCTCATTTGTTCATTTGATTTGATTTGATTTTCCTTTTTTCTCTTTTTCTTTCTTTTCTTTTTTTTTCTTTCTTTTTCTTTTTTTTTTCTTTTTCTTTTCCTTTTCCTTTTTTTTTTAATTTTTAATTTTTTTTTTTATTTTTGAAGGCCCTTAGGGAGTCTGCAATGAATCAGGATAAGCAAAACAATGTTATATCTCAGCTTTAAACCTGACAGGACTAGAAAACAAAAGTATGTAATACTTAAGCTCTAGTCATTGCTGGCCAGGGCTAGGAAAAGAAAATAAAATCTTATAGAAGGTGTGGTAAGTGCTGATCTTCTTCTGGAGATTACTTAAAAGACATAGGCAAAACTTAAAACAAAGAGGAAAAGCCCAAATTGTCCCCCTACAAAAAGAAGAAAACCCTGCTTTGGGTGAATAGATGAGTCAGCACACTGCCAGTGAAAATGACTTAAGTGCGTAACAGCTGCAAACATACTAATTTTAGCATACTTCCATTCACAAATCTAATGCAAGTAATCAAAATACTTTATGTACAATACAATAAATTATTTATGCCTAAATAAAGTCTGAATTTAGCAGCACTGTAATCACAAAATGATCAGTGTATCACAGTCTAAGTCATTCACAGCTACTTATGAAGCAGCATAACTAATCTACCTCTTTGACATGTTGCTACACTTTTAACAAAAGCCTTGCTTCAATTATTTTTAATCCCTTGGTTTTATGCACCTTGAGAGAAAATCTCAGGCTAAGTTCCTCTCTGGTGTGGCAGGACTGATATGCAAGTTAAATATTTTTTTATTTCATGTTTCTCTTTTTCATACACTGGAAGCATAAACAGTTTAAATTTCTGCTTAAAGCATTCTTTAATACCTGCAGGTGTTAAAGTGAATTAGCTATTTTCAAGTTGTAATTAGAATATATGAGAAGGAATCTAACTTTCTTAGGCAAAATACTGGAAACTCTGGATAATTGCCATCACTATTATGTTCTGCTGCTCCATTTGAGCAAATCTGTACGTTCAGGATGAAGGGTATTAAACAACAGCAGAGCAGTTGAAAAAGTCATTGATGCTGTTAGAAGTACTAGATCTGGATTAAACGTACACTTGTACAAATGTGTCATTCTTTTGAAATCCCTTGTGTTGAAACAGCCTTTCTTTAGATGTCTTGTGTCTATTCTTTGCACAGAAAGCAAGTTTCTGTGGTTTTAATTTTTGGTTGTTTTGTTTGTTTGTTTTAAAATGAGGACTGCTCTGCTTCTTTTTATTCCTAATAAAGAAAGATTCCTCTTTCAGTGTTATAGAAATATGTGGAATGATGTATAATTAATTCATATTTTTCTGAACTATGATTCCTTCATATTGAAGATAAATGGATATTGTATAGTAAACCATTGCTTTCTGCATCTAACTTGCTATTTTTACTTTTCTTCATTATATGGCTTAGTGTTCAATGACAAACAATAAGCTACTACTGGGATTTGAAAACTAAAAATAATTAAGTGAAATTTAATACTAATAGGAAATTGTATAAAGACAGTTAGTCATTGTGGTCACTAGGAGTATGAAGAATAAAGGAAAAAAATGAATGTCTGTGATACTGACCTAGCAACAGAATGCACACTTGAAAACATACGACTATTCATCAGATAGGAAATGCAGAGATATTCCTGCCTGTTGCGGAAGGATTTTGTAGTAGTAAATCAAATATGTCTCCCATACAATACATATAATACAATTATATTTCATACAAATAGTTTATGTGGACTTAGTGAAAATTCTTTAACCTAGAAATCAAAATGATGTGTCATTTTTTCAGGTATGGTTGGTTTCCATGATCCAAAAAGTGATACTGAAGATTCAACTGAGAGATTTCCCAGGAAAAGGAGAATACAAATGGCATATCTAATCTTATTCCCCTTTTCTTTTTGACATAATGCAAGCTTATCTTCTGGAGAAGCACTAGTGACTAAGGTATCATAGTAAATTTCTATCTATCTTTCATGTTTCTCCATGGTTTTCATTTGCAATTTGGTGTGAAGTGGAAAATTTCAGAAGGCGTATCTAATATTCCTACAAGGAATGCCAAACCCTGAGTTGTAGTAGAGGTCTGATGCTGAAAATAGCAAAATTTTTCTTGTGCTTCACTCCCAAAAAATCATGATGGAAAAGAAGTAAGAATAAGTCCTGTAAAGATTGAGAAGTTTTAGATATCACTTTCTGTTACTGTACATTTCTGGTGTTCTTGGTTGGCTAGGTTTCTCCTAGAACACTAAGAGTAAGGAAGTTTTATTTTTCGTATTCCTTTCTTTTTCCTGTCCTATTCCCAGGCCTTAATTTTTCAGTCAGTTCTGATTCTCAGATAGATATTACTCCCTCAACTTGCATTAAATCCTTAATTCCTAGTAAGATAGGTCTTAAGCAATTGTATATCAGAATATTTGATAGCATTATTTCTTCTGCCTAACAGATTAGTCCTACCCAATTCAAGTTACTTAACTGAAGGTTCTTTGTCCACACTTTCTTTATTAATATACTTAGAATTATATTCAACTATTTTTGAAAGCATTCTCATCATGCAATATTAGGGCACTTAAATGAAGAAAACTGTAGCCCTTGAGAAGAATGGTTAAACCGTTTTCTTTGTGCTGGGGAACTAAAACACCAGCATATTGATAAGTGGTAATGATCATTATGCCCTGATCTGAACAGTGCTAAAGCCATACCAATTGCCGTTCTAATACAGTATAATTTTGTGTGAAAAATAGGAAGAGAAGTTGTACATGAAAGAGTGAGGAAAATCAAAGAAATTGTGCCTCAGAAAAGTTAGGTAGAGTTAGGGTGAACTCTACCTTTCACTTGTCCGAGCTGTTTAATATTGCAAAGTAGGACTTAAGCAAGGCTTACCTTATTTTTAACTATTTGTTCTGGCCTGTTATCTACTGGTGAATTCCATTCTTTCACACACGGTGTAAATCTATCTATCTGCTCATTTTTGTCTGCAAGAAGCATTTTAAGACACTACATTCATGATGTAGTACAGCAAGGCACTGACGGATGTGTAATTGAAAGCTCTCATTCCTGAAATGCAAAAGATGTAAAAACACAAGTTCAAATCCTCAACAAGGTGTAGCCAAAATGACTTCAAGCACTCTCTGATTTAGTGTGATTTTATCAGGACATACAAATAAATTGCATCATCTTTGCTGCAGGTGTGTTTTGCTGGTAGTTCTGGGATGTAATCAGTGTGATGTTGTTTGCACTTTGTGTTATTTTTCTGTGTTAAATCTTTGTAGTTTCTGTGCCTTTGAAGTAATCGTTCCAGTTTGCTTTTCTGAAGCACCATTTCTTTTTCCCTTGTCTGTTTACATCAATTCAGGTTCTAAATAACTATAGTCAAGGAACTGAACTTCCCACATGATTACAACATTGTATTACACAGATTAGTTCATCCACAAGTAGTGTGCATTTTCTAAATGTGTTAATGAAAATTTTTCAAAAAATTCACAAACTACATTTTGGAAGTTAGATGAAAGAATGACACATATTTTCACGGGTGCTTTCATAGACTACAGATTACTGTGGAATCAAATTTATCTGAGTAAGAACAGAATACAATTGATAACAGAATTATAACAGTTAACAGGGTGCCATAGCTGTACATAAAACTTTGCAGATGTCAGCAAAAGTCTTTGGTAGCTTTTATTTGGATATAGAACCTGTCCTCTCTAGTTTCAACAGCTTATAAAATGAAATCCTTAGTTAGATGTAATAACAGAATTTTTGAAAAGTGAATCTATGAGTATAGTATAAAAGTCTGTATTATATGCTTGTGTCAGGCTTTATGGAATTGGAAGATTTTCCCTGTATGCTGTAGTTTCTACCTACTCTTGCTCAGTGCTTATGCTGTGGAGAATCAGAACAACCATTTCCATTTCACCAATGCTCAAGCAACCTGCCGTGTCACTACATAGAAATTTTTATCCTGTGCCCGTTTGGATTTCAGTGCCTTCTCTGAATGCCCACTTCAATCTTATGTCACCAGTAAGGTCTTCTTTCCTTCTCTGACATGTTTCCACTTTTCAGAGCATCTTGGGGGGGATCACATGCCTGCAAATTCTCACAATTGCCTGTATCTCAAATTTTCTTAAATAAAAGCACAAGTAAAAACTCAGCTTCTGGAAATCCATATTCAGACTCTTAATTTGTAGGAAATAAATGTGCAGGGATTTTGGAAATAATAATTAACAAAATAGAAATTCATTTCTGTTGCTGTCCAATTTAGAAGCAGCAGATGACCACATGTTCATGCAACAAACCTGGTCATCAAACTAAATAAGAGTTCTTGGTGATACCAGCAGTGTGCTGCATTTTACTACGTAGTTAAGTAAAACAGTACTTCAGATCTCTTTTGCTCACTTACCATAGGGACAGCTTGCACTGGACAAGTATCAGCACATAGGTATTTGTATGCATTAGATGAAGAAAAAGAAAAAAACAAGAAAAATCCCACACATTTACCTACTGAGAAAACATGAATAATTAATGTTTCTTCTAGAGAATAGTGTATTTTAATACCAAAAAGTGACAGACTTAAACACATTGATGAGAAACTTCATGGTGGTTACATTGATTGCCTTTTTGAAGCAATATCTACTTCTTAAAAATTAATTGACTCCTGTATGACTGAAATAAAGTTATATTTTATTTCATACCACAGTAGCCTGAAAACTATTTTCTTAGTGCTAGGCTAAAAATTAATAATTTTAGTGGTACAAAGCTCATCCTTGAAATATTTATTTTTTATTTTTTTAAACCAGGGGAAGAGGAGATGAAGGAAATGTTGAAGATTGAACATCACTTTCCATCATTATTTTGAACTGCTTGTTTCTATTTTAAACCTTACTATTCTTTTTCTTAATTCTTCTGTTTATGAACAATGATAAGGAAGAGCAGGTTTTATAATGAAAGATAAATGATTAAGCTACAATAGTATCCCTAATCTCTAATTCTCCAGCTTTTAATTTGTGGGAAATAAATGTGTAGGGATTTTGATGAATATTAATTTACAAAATATAAATTCATTTCTGTTGATGTCCAATTTAGAAGCAGCAGAAGATCATATGCTCATGCAACAAAACAAGCAGGAAATGAAAGAATTTTAAAATAATTATGTATTAAACAAAATATTGTTGTCACAAATACAGTTTCACAGTTATATTCGTGGGCAATGTATAACTATTTTAAAGTGTAGTATATATAGTCCACTGGAGCTGTTTAAAACAAATGTCTCTTTTTCACACATACAGAAAAGATTCATAAGAGTAAAAGCACAGGGAGGGAGGTTTGACATATTGGCATCATCTCAGAAGCTTAAATGAATTTCATCATAAACTTAAAATTACAGTATTTTCATCAGAGAATGGAAAAAAAATCTTAACTGGATAAATGGTCCTCCACTAGTGGAACAACAGATGGTAAACTTCACTTGAAAAACCTAATCAACTTTAAAAAAAAAAAAAATCTAGACATATCTGATGCAAAATTAGAACTATTAATTATGAGGGAAAAAGTAAAACGGTTTGTAAGACTCACTTGAATTTGAAATCTAAACTAAAAAAAAGAAAAACCTAGGTAAGATACAAACTCTATAGCCTATTAAACAGAGAGGTGGGTATTTCAAGAAATAAGTGAGGAAAACAATATTTACCCTGAAATAAAACTTCACTTCCCATTCAAGCTAATTGAAAGCAAAAAACATGAGTAAGTACATCTCACTGGAAGCAAGGAAGATTGGATCATTTATTTCATTGTTATTTTAACAAGTATCTTGATAGCTAAGACTGTTACAGAAGAATTGTGGGAAACCAAAACTCTTTCTTATTTCCCTGTCTGTGCAGATTTGATCATATACTGACCAGACAATCATCCTATAATCTGATGATTAGGCAATTATTTGATATTTTAATCTACTCTCAGTGTAATTCCCTCTCAAGAGAGAAGGGAAAGGATCTCAAGGATCTTTCTCCAACAGTACAGCTTTGCTTTCAGCTACCACAATACTCTCTTTCGATAGCTGTTAATTAATGTCTAATTCACAAGTAATTTGGAGTAGTCTGAAGAAAAATTTTCCCTCCAGTAATAATTCACCATCCTATCCTGTTGCCATGGTGCCATATGCAAAGCTAAGGAAAGTTTAATTTTTTATAAGTATGTCCTTTTAATTTTGAAATTCTTCATTTGTGATAGGCAAGAACATTCTGTTTCCAGATTCTAATTGTTCTTTCATTTTAGAGAATCTATATATTTGTACATACATACGTGTAGCAACACATTATACATACAGAAATACACACATATTTATTTGTAGAGTATGAATATATATAGCAACTGCATATGTGGTAATACATTACATATATAAATACATACATATGTGTCTATCCATATATTTATAGCTAGGTCTTAGTGGAGTTCCTCATGAGTTAATGCCAGCTCATTAGTACCTGCAATATTCACTTATATCCTTAGTCATTGGTCAGTTTCAGAGCACACATGTAATCACCTGCATGGTAATTGACTGTCTAATGACTCATCTGTTCTTAAATTTCTGTGTGCACCTCTTCATTTTTCAGTATTAGGAAGAAAATTCTCCTGAGAACTCGAATCATTACAGAGGTTGCTACTTTCCAGTTTTTTATCTTACCTTCAGGAGCAAAAATTTCAAATAAATAAGTAAAATTGTAAAAACAAAGTTGTAAATCCTTACAAAAAAAAATGATAATAAAAATAAAAAAACCTGATAGATGACTGGTTCTCAAACAGGCCTGAGAAGGAATCAAGAGGGATACATCTCCTAGGTGTTATTTTGAAGAACTGCTTTTGCTTTCTCCTCTCTGCCAGATGACTCACATTTCTTTGTAGCATCAGCTCTACCAGATACCAGCCTTGTTTACCAGTGCCCCAGTGGCTTTTTTGCTGATTATATTTGCTTCTGTTTCCTATGCAAAACTTATTTTTCAAAGATGATCTCATGACGACTACAACCTGGCTGCTGTCCTTCTATTGCTGCAGCTCTGCTGCTTTACTGCCATGGAGAATCCCACAAGAAATAACCCTACTTGAAATGTTATAAAACAGGGATTCTTTTCACGAAAACAGGTACAAACTAATCAAACCATCCAAGACTTCATGGTATGTGGAGAGAAGTGAGAATACCTGTCATGGAAAAAGACTGGGAGAAAGGGAGAAGGCACTGTCAGTTTTGCTGAGAGGTCCTAGGTTAATTTAAATTGTTAAATTTAACTCAGTTTTTTCTACCAATATGCTTAATCTCATCATCCGATGCTGAAGTTTGAACTGCTGTTTTCCAGATTCTTCACAAACACATTTTGGGTACAAACTGATAGAGCATTAAATTGATAGAGTACTCTGGCAGTATATCATGCCACACTCTCTTTGTTGCATCAGTTGAAATGCTGTGTGTAAAAAGTGCTTAACTTCTATTTATGTGAGATATAGCATTCAAACCCGGACAGGTTGTACAATTGTTACTTTAATAGAGTTGAAATGGAAATGAAATGCCTCCTGTCTTCAGCCTTCTGGAGAAAAGATGAGGCGTAAAAAAATGGGAGTAACTAGCCAATTCATAAATTACTTATTTGTTTCAGTGCAAAAGTTTTATTGTAAGAATTGGAATGACTTAAGAAATAAATCATTCCAATGGCAAAATGGTCTCTATTTTAAAAATGTTTTCACATTACACATAATTAGCAGATACAAAGAATGTCTTCTGGATCTGGAGGGAAACTGGCAAGTCTGGCTCAGTGCCTGCATTTATCTGTAAAAGACAAATGGAAAAACCATGTGCTAAAATGCTCTTCTGTAATTCGAAAGTTCTCAGGAGTAAATCAGCACTGCAGTTGTACATTTCCAAAGAAGATTTGAATGGGAGATTATCTATATCTCTTAAATAGAAATGTGATTTGGAATTTAACTTTTCTGTATATTCAGGTACATCTGAGGTACCTAAAACAGTAACTTATAGCTTGAAAACTCTTCCTCACAAAAAGCAAAATATTTGATTTAAAATAAAATCACTTACAGAACTTTTATCTTGGCTCAGTAAAGTCTTTAGTAATACAAAACAGTACCTGAAACTGCTCTTCAATCTAGTACACTGAGTTACAGCTTAGATTTGGCAAAGGCACACATTATCATATCTCTCTGAGAACTTTTTGAGCAAATATTTTATTTTACATGAAAATAAGACTTCCATGTAACAGATTTTCTTCAGATAAGGCTAATTCTGACATTCTTAAGGCAAAATTGCTATTTTTCTTTCAAATTATTGTTACAGTTTATAATAAAAAGCAGATATTTTACAAATATACTTTTTTTCCTTATATTAGAAAAAAAATACTTTCCAGAAACCTCTTTATAAGCTGGGCCAGTTTTCAATTGTGTTCTTCAGGATGTATAATGTGTTTCTGGTTTTGTTTACCAAAATATTGTACAAAATGCTGTACAATATTATTGTACATTTATTGTACATAGACTCACCTAATCACAGTTTTAAAATCTGATCTCATCTGGCAAGGAATTTCTTATGCTCTCAAAGGAAGCATTTTTTAGATGCAAGTACATAAGGAAAGCATTTAATTATGTATCTGAGATCATTCATTCTCATGGTTAATAAATCTGATTTACTCCGTTCTAGAGTTAGCAAATGCCACTGTCATTACAGATGAAATATGGTGAATATTCTGGGGCTAGACAGTGTTTGAAAAATTCAATATCTTAATTTGTTTCTCTTTAACATCTCTTTCTAAGTAAGTAGCTGAAGCGTAAGAATTCATCTTGCTCCATGTTATTTGTACATCAAATTGAGAATCATGGAGACAATAGAACACAAGTCTTCAAGTTTGAAATATCATTAATGCCTGCTAAAAACTCCTAATCTGTTTTGTGAACTCTGCATAGGTTTGCAGTTTACATAAATAATTCATTTTTAGTGCTATTAGGAGAGTCTGTCTGCAGGAAAATTTTCTCCCCGTGTATCTCTTTGTGAGAAAATATTATAATACATTGATGCTTTTTTTTTAATAGAAAATGTATTTAAAATCCTACCACAGGATTTCTTTGGGTCAAAGATCTGCAGTTGCCACTGGGGACTGATTTAGATATGACTTGAAGTCTAGGAAACTGTGGTTTGTGGCTTGTGAGGAGTTAATTAGAGATCACCAGAATTTTTCTCTCTTATTCAGATAACAACTTGACACCTTTATAAATTCATGAGCTGAAATCGCTCTGCACAAATGCACAATATCTTATTTTTAATTCAGCATTGTTTCTATTTTGCAGTGCCCTGTCTGACTTTGCTCATAGGTTGGAAAGAGTGTGATGCATCATTTATGTTGTCTTCCACCTCTATTGACTGATGGCCTCTTTTTCTGTCAATCATTTTGTTGCTTTCTGTCAAAAATATTGCAAAAAAATTAGTTACTCTATGACTGAAGTGCATTCACCTGTAAATGAGCGATTGAGACAGAAATCATAGGAATGGCTAGTTATGGAAGAGATCTGAATAGAAGTCAAATGTTACTGTCTAACTGACAGAGTGATGAGTATTCCTTGTTTGCTTGAAAGAGAGAACAGCATCATCGATAATTATTAAGTGATCATTTTTCTTTTGAAGAGAGGTTCATTTTAACAGTGTGAGTCAGATCTTTGTGTAAAAAGATACTCACGAAATGTTGTTATTTGACCAGATCATAGAAATGCCTAATTGTCTATTTCTTTGTCAAACCCAGAAATATAGCTCAGTGTCCTCACTAAACAGAGCACCTCTTCTAGGTGAGCACTGGTAGCAGGCTCCATCAACAGCCTTAGATAAGAGAAGTTATCCAGTGTCCAACCAGGAAACAAGAGACTCCACTGGAGGAAAGTCTACAATGTGGGTGCAAGGTTCATCAAGAAGGCAGAGCTGGAAACAGGATTGCAGGCATGTGTAGCTATGGCATGTCAGCCTATACCCAAGCTTCACATGAGGCTAATCAGGGCCTTGGGTCTATTCATTCATTCAGGCCTCAGATCTATTCATATGGTCAGTGTCCTGAGAATAAAAGTGTGATGTCAAAGCAAAAAAATCATCAGATTTCTTCCTATCATTGTTGTTGTGGTTTAACCTCAGCAGGCAGCTCAGCAGCACACAGTTGCTCACTCACCCTCCTCAGGTGGGGTGGAGGAGAGAATTGGAAAAGCAAAAGGGTGTGAAATCATAGGCTGAGATAAAGACTTTTTATTAGGTAAAGCAAAAGCCACATGTACAGGTAAAGCAAAACAAGGAATTCATTTGCTACTGACGTTGGCAGGCAGATGTTCAGCCTTCAGTTCAGACTTCCAGGAAAGCAGGGGTCATCATAGCTAGTGGTTTATTTGGAATAGAAATGCCGTCACCTCAAAATTCTGCTTCTCCTCCATCCTTCTTTACCTCAGCTATTATTGCTGAGCATGACACCATATGGTATGGGATATGACCCTGGGGTCAACTGCCCTGGCTGTGTTCCCTTCTAACTTATGCACCTTCAGCTCCTTGCTGGCAGGACATCATGGGAAGCAGAAATGTCCTTGACTCTGTATAAATACTGCACTGCAACAACTAAAGTCATCAGTACATTATTCCCACTACTTTTTATTGAAAACCCAAAACACAACCTAATGTGAACTGCAGCAAAGAAAATCAAATCTATCCCAGCCAAAATGTAAAGCTATACTGAGGTAGCTGATCTGTTTTGTGTAAGGATGTGTTATAATGCTATCAAAATTCAATGATGAAGATTACACAGTCGTATCTGAGGATAAAATTTTAAAGTCATATATTCTTAACTATTTCTTTATCACCATATTGCAGTTTAAACTTTCATGTATGTTCAGTAGCTTATGCCCATATTAATTCTGGAATGTAATGAGTTATGTGTTTCATCAAGTGCAGTTTGTCACTGAAGAATGCTGGTAGAATGGTCAGGGACTAAAGCACGTGGATCACAGAATCACAAAATAATTTACATTGGAAAGGACTTCTGGGGTATCATCCATCTGCTCAAGTAGGTCTATTTAGATCAGGTTGCTCAGGACCATCTTAAATAGAGTCTTGAACATGATGATCTCCAATGATGGGGATTTGAAAGACATTCAACATTCTGATCACTTGTTACAGTATTTGACTATTTTTATAGTAAAAACAGATACAAATCTAATATCTAATTGGAATTTCCCACAAGGCGTATTCCATGTTGCATCCCCTGATTCCAATCATATCATTGCGCGCCTCTGAGAAGAGCCTAGCTTTTTCTTCTCTATCCTAATTGCAGGCAGCTATTTCGTTTCCACTCAACCTTCTCTTCTATAGGCTGTTCAAACCCAGTTCTGTCGGCTCCTCCTTGTATTGCATGTGCTGTATCCATGTGGCTATCTAAATGGCCTTCCACTGGAGTTATTCCAGTACGTCAGTATCCTTCTTATTCTCGGGAGTCCATAACCAGAAAACCAGACAGAGTACAAAGACGAAATTTGACAAGGCACTTATCAGTTCCCTGGTTCTGCTGACCACGTTTCTACTAACACAATCAAGGATGCAGTTGTTTTGGTTTCTTTTGCAGAAAGGACACAAATCTTGTTCTTGCCCACCAGGATCTTTGCTCTCTTATTTTCTGCTTAGCTACTTCCCAGAAGTACATACAAAAGCCCTCCATGTTACCTTTGATATCTCTTCCCAAATTTAAATTCAGGCAGGCTTTGAATTTCCTAAACATCTCTCTGCATGCTCAGACGTAGACAATCTCAAACAACACTTTATTAACGGAACTAAAAGAAACCATACCTGAGATGTAGCATAGGCAAAGCCTGAAGGCTCAGACTTGAGCTTAAATGGAGCTCCTAATGAGAAGGTGGAGGTAGAAGGGGTTTCACATGAAGCTAGTAGCTTAATAGTGCCCTCAGAGCTCTTTAAAAGACATTTAAGTATGCAATATTCAAGTTAGAATTTACTTTTTTCAAAGCTAAGTGTGTCATTATTCATTTTCCCATTCTACAATGATGAGGCAGACAAATATCCTGTGAAATTCAGTAGTAATTGTGCTAGCAGCAGCTTTGGAGAAACAGAGCAAGAGGTTTTTAAGAAAAAACAATTTATACATTGTGATCTAATACATTTCAGACTTGCTTATTTCATTAAATGTTTGAAGTTATTTGTAGAATTCAAACGACAAAGAGCAAAAGTTAAATGTTAAATCAGTAAGTCAGATATCTCTGTGAGTTAAGAAGGTAGAAACTGGAGTGTCAGTATTTGGTTTTGTTTGGTAGAAGCTGGTTATGGACAGTATCAAAATATTAGATCAGAATGAGTGATAAGCAAATGACCCCATTTTACATTCACAATTTTTAACAATAGTAAGAAAATTTCAAGTGAAATGACCTATTCCTGTGTTCTCCACACTCATACCAATGTTGAACTTTGCTGAAATACACAGAACTCTAATGAATTTTGAAAAGTGCTGACATGTAGGGATCCACATTCTTGGTTCCTTTTCTGAAGACTTCTGCAGTAGATTTTGAAAGGCTTGTAAAATCTCTTGCAGTGCATTCATTCACAAAATATTCCATAAAATATTCCACCTCCACAGACTGCCTATATTTTAAAGTGAGTCAATTTAGTTACAGAATAAAAAAAATCTTTTTAACATTGTTCATACCCTAGCAGTACATTCTTTTTCAAAATAATAATAATAATAATAATAATAATAATCTTTAGAAAGCTTTAGAACAAGAGATCTGATGGGCAGGAAAAAAAAAGCAGCATACATTTAGTTTGAATAATTCAATATTGGATATTTCATTATTTTAAATTATCAAATCATCCTCTCAATCTTTCCTCATTCGTTTCTGCTGTTTATTCATCATCAAGAATCTGTGATTTGACAGATGACAGATGCTTTAATGAAACTGGAGCTATTGTCAATTCATAAAATCCAGTGTGGATTTGTGTAAAATGTTCCAGGAAAGCTTCGTAGATAGATGACTTCAGAAATGGTCATACTTTTTAATACAGCTAAATACTTGCCTGAAGATGAGATATACCAAGGAAGCCAGCAGCAGGTTAAAATTCTGAAAATGTAATACCATATCTAGCTTCCTTCTACGTCCATTGTTTCATGCTGTCTTCCAGTATCTGTAGAGCATAGCTGGCAGAAAAGGAAACCCGGATAAAGTAAGCTAATGAATAGAAGTTTTCCTCTCATCAACTAAGTAATGATATCTCATCTGTCTCAAGAGTCGGGAGCAGGATATCAAAACACAAGCTTCTAATTTCAGCAACAAAAGCAATTTGTAAATGGAAGTAAGAGGTTATTGAGCTGATTTTAACTTGTCTGTGTGTTTGCTCATTCTTAATGTGAGTCAGGAGGCAAAGTTGTGAAAGCTCAAGAGGTATCATGAAAAGATTTTCGGAACAAGTTGAACAGACCAGCAGCCTTCCCCGGAGTCTTGATATCCACAAGTTCAGATGTCATATCAAAATATCTTTTTTCACTCTTCTCTGGAGATAAAAAAAAAAGTAGGTGCAAGAACAACATCAAGCTGTTGGTATTATTTTTGGCAACCTGCAAGAGAATATATTACAGAGAATCAGCTATTTGAGCTTAATGTGAGATTTCTTGCGGAAAAAAGTGGCAGATTAGAATAACACAAACATATAGGCTCATACAATGCAAAGCTGGCAAGATGTCTCCTCAGCAAGGGTTCCTGATGGTGCATGCTGTGCTGGAAAATTGATGGTATTGTCAGAATACCGCAGGCCTCTTTTTTTCCCTTTGCTCCTACTGAGAGGACTTGGTTCACCTGGTTTTATAACTTATTCATCCGTATTTTCATAATAAATCATCATCTCTTTTGACTTTTCAACAACAATCATAGCACCATAGATGTCACTCCATTAGGCATTCTCTCTCATTACATTTTCCTGTAGAGGTTCTAGGCTCTCACATTGAAACAGCATCTGCCATCAGCTATGCTAAGATGCCAACCAAATAGAGGAGGAGATCACAAGGATATCACATTTTAAAAAGACACAAAATTCAAAATTCCAGTCACTGTTAGTAATTGGGACTGACTTTAGATCTACTGTCTTAGAATAGCTAATCACGTAGAAAACAAAATACTGAACTTCTGCAGCTTAAACACTAATGGGTATGCTATTTAAGGGCTGTTTCAGGAAGAAAACATTATGAAGTATGAGAGATGTCTGTAAGTCAGAAAAAGAGAATTGAAGAAGAGGTGACCGCAGCAAGACATCAGGACCATCTGTTCCTTTTGTTTAGAGTGAAATTAAGCTTATTTGGAAACAAGGTATCCTGTAGACTTGATCAGACAGCTAAACTGTGCCTTTCAGGCACATAAAAAATGGGTTAAGCTATAAAGCTATAAAGGTTCAGCTTTTAGGCAAGCACAAGCAAGACTGCAGGATGAACAAGCACATCTGAGTAAAGATAAAAGTAACTGAGACCTTGTGTTAACAAGTTAGCTTGTAGCTAACTGGTGACAAAGACACGCTGCTGGAACGTTCAGTGCGCACTGTGTATTATTACCTGATAACTGAGGCTGTGTAGGAGCTTCTTGCTGTTGCTGACTATTGATTTGGCGAGTTTTGTTGTCAGAGTGAGTTTTTTTTCTGTTTGGGGTGATAATTATCACATCTATTTCTTTCCATAAACTGACAATTTTCCACTTGATTCCATAGCCAGACTATAATTGTTTTACCAAACAAAAGCAGTAATGAGAAGAATGTATTTGCTATTCCAGCTTTTATCGTTTTGTCTCATAAGTGCTAGTCCTTGGGATTCTATTGGGAAGGAGTTGACACAGCACTTAAAAAATAGTTTCACATGAAATTATGGAAAATCTATAAATTACCTCACATTTGCACATGAGATTAAAGTCAGAAGAAGAAACATAAATTCAGTACTTCAAATACATTTGAGTGCTGCTTTAGTTTGACAGGAAATCTACATTGTTTTCATTTTTACTGTAGAAAGTGTATACAATTTTCATACAAGAACATCTGAGATTATACCACTATTTTTTAATTTACTTTCAAATCACTTTCCTATCTTTGATCTAAAAATTGCTATTCCTCATAATGCCTCATTTCCTAATCTGTAATGTGGGAATAGTATTATTCTACATTGCAGAGTTTTTATGTCAGATGCTTGAATTAAAAGGTAATATTGGTGATATAATTATCTTATGTAGATTTTTTTTTAAGGGAAAGAGTTATAAATATATGTAGTCTGGAGATATAATGGTTTGAGCACAGCATCTGGAAAAATGTCAACATGAAGATAGGAAAAGGTTGTTTGGCTGGTATACACAGATGTAAGGATGACTAACAGGATAAGTTTTTAAAAAGGATCAATCAAGATCCTTTTTAAAGTGCGTATCAATCAAAGCTCTCTGAGAATGAGATTGGAGTGTGGCTTACTTTCAAATGATACCAATGGAAAGGCATATTGCTAGAAAATTGCATTAAAAATGCTGAAAATAAATTTTCAATCATAGTGTTTTATTATTTGATTGGATAACAAACATAAAATCTCTCCAGAATTCAAACTGCTATGTTTTTGTCTACTTCTGAGAGAGAAAACTGGAGGAGTTGGCAAAAGGATTTGGTGTGTCTTCTGCCACTGATTATTGTGACATACTTGGATTAAAAAAATGACCAAGAGCATTCTCTACTCATAATGCATCTTAAAATGTTAGGATGTTTCAATCATAATAAAATAAATATTTTGCTTTAGCATAATATTTTATTATTTTATTTTGGTTTATGAAATCATTATGTTTTGTGAAAAGATATGAGACTTTCATTGAAGCCTTCTCCATGGAAGTTTTCAGACATGTAAAAAATATTCTTGCTTCCATGCTTTAATCCTAATTATAATAATTTCTTGTTGTGATTATTTTACGTAACTGGTTACAGGGAGGAATGTGTATCTTTTGTTTAATTGCTATTCAGTGAAACAATTTGTGTTTCACAAGGAGAAAGGAAAAGTATCTATAACAAAGTATCGAAACTTTGGTCACTTAACTGCTTACAGTCCATACTTGCATAGTAACCTCTATATGAATTTCCCAGGGTTGTTCACAAACTAATAATACAGAACAACAGGAAGGAATAGTAATATATCTCAAATAAAGCCATTTTTTAAATGACATGATGCCATTTTACTTGTAAGAGTGTTCAAAAAATCAGCACAGTGAATATTTGCTGGAAGCAAGCATTTCATCCAGGATGTCAGCAGGGAAATGCTGTTTCAAATCATTATTTTATTTATTCAGTGACTAAAGTAACAAATCACATAGTACACCAACAGAGATAAAAATAAATCATAAGCATTACTGGAATCAAAATAGTAGTGATAATAAAACATAAAAATATCAAAAGCAAAATTTGGTGCTGTGTGAAACTGTGTCTCTTTCTTCTTAACAACTCTGAAAGTATGTTATTTAGCTTCATATATCTGCACCTTCATTTCTGTCAGTAGATGAACAAGTTTTTTTTTAGAACTCAGTATCTTATCACTGAACTGAAGTACAGGTATGTGAATAATACTTCTAAAATGAATATACATTTTGAATATTGAATGTTTAACACCATATAGTAAACTATCATGTCTACATTCAAATTTATATTTAAATTCTGTGCCTTCCATTGCATTGTAGTAATCAAATTTAAGTTTGTCCAAAAATGTGGAGTTGAATCTAGTTGTTGTTCGGTCACCAATAGTATTCCCCAGGACTTTATATTGGGGCCAAGTTCATTTAAACTTTTTATCAGTTGTCTGGATGTGAGGGTTGAATGCACCCTTAACAAGTTTGTAGATGATACCAAGTCCAAGCAGGACGTCAATCTTCTTGAGACTAGAATAATATGGATAGGCTGGATCAAAGGGCCAATAGGAATACAAGGGTAAATGCCAGGTCCTGCACTTTACTCTTAACTACATTATGCAGTGGTACAGGCCTGGGGAAGAGAGCTGAAAATTGCCTGTCAGAAAATGACCTGGGGGTGTTGGGTGATGCATAGAGAAGTTCATAATTTCACTTCAGATTGGCGTAAAGGAACTAAGTTCAAAGAAGCAGCCCCATCTGGGAGGGGACATCAGGTGGATGAAAGGCAAAGGATTCAGGAGTCCTTCTTGCTGTAAGCTGCTTATCCATCATCCTGTACCAAGGAAAATTCTCTATACATGGGGGCGCTACTAGAAGCAAGAGAAAGATTTCAGTGTTATAATCATAGATGACCAGAAACAGTGAGCGACTAGTGAAGTGACAGTTTACTGCTGATAACAAATTATTCAAAGCAGTAAAAGTAAAGAACTACCAAAGGACCCAAGGAAGTCTAGTGAGTGGCAAATAAAAAGATGAAGTTCAGCTTACATAAATGCCAAGCCATGCATATGGGAATAAGCAGACCTACATTCACATGCATCATGGTGGGCCCTGAATGATGAAACCGCTGTCAGTCAGGAAGAAAATCAAGAGTAATAATAAACGGCAACATGAAAGTGTCCATTCAATACTGATTAAAAAGGTAGATCAAAGCTAAGAATTACTATAAAAGTAAAAAAGAATTAAACAGGGAAGCATCATAATTCATTGTACAAATTTGCAGTGTCATTTCTCTCTCTCCTATAAGGGAAGCAGTTCTTCAGACATCAGCTGTAGGCCAGTGATTCTGCTCCAAGTTATGTTAAAAACAGAAAGAAACATGGTCTGAAGGAGAGACCATGCAAACTCGTAGGAATCCAAACACGTCTGCTAAGTACACATACACCATGCCCACCACAAAAGGATCCTGAATTGAAAATTGTTGGAGAGAATGTTAGGGGAACAAGTCACATACACTTGCCAATTTTTTATTCTTCCCTAGATTTCCATTTATGATATTTTATTCTAGAAGCAATAAGTATTTAGACTGATTCATTATGACATTTATTATATTCACTCCTGTCTATACTTCCAATGAAAGGCACTGATTACACCTATGCTGGTAAATAAAATAAAATCAAGAAGCACAACCTCACTGTTTATGTGTGCATTAGAACTTCAGTCTGCTACATGTGGTCCTGAAACTACAGTTATTTTGTGTAATTTTTCTTTTTCTCTTCAAAGTTCCTGATA
>JACDJE010000801.1:79250-116266 GCA_016647715.1 Pavo muticus
AGAGTATGCAAATATGCTTCAGTTGCGTCATGTTACTAAGCACCAGTCTCTGAAAACATGACTATTAAACCCAAGAACTCAGTGTCTTAAAAACCCAGTTAAGAAGTTAACATTCTACTAATTAAGTAGATAGACTTGCTTCAAATATCTGAAGTGTTATCTTTCCCGTTAGTTCTACCAGTTAATAGTTCAGTGATAGAAGCTTCCATCTGAAGAAACAGAGAACTTTTTTGATCACATCCCTGATTGAGATTCATGTTGCCCATCACAAGCTCTCCTGCACATGAATGGTTCTTTCTGCCATAAAAGTAAAGTGTTACTGTCATTTCTTCTCTTCTTATGCAGCTAAACGATGATTGCCAGAAACTGTAGGAACATATAAGAGAGATAATGTTTGTATATGCACTGCCATTAAATTTTTCCCTCATCATCTGCCAACTCAAGCTAATACAGACAGCAAATTAAACTAGTTGGGTGCTTTTGTCTGCCTTCTTATGGTGATTTTTTAAAAATTATTTTGTAATACTACAGTGCATTTGTTTTCTTCTCAGCAAAGGAATAGGGAAAACAAGTGCTCCTATTCCTAACAAGTTTGAAGTTGATGGAATAATAGAATTGTAGAATGGTTTGGGTTGGAAGGGACCTTTAAGAACGTCTAGTTCGAACCCCCCTGCTCTAGCCAGCGACACCTCTCATTAGACCATGTTGCTCAAAGCCCCAACTTGGTCTTGAACATTGCCAGGGTAGGGACATCCTCAACCTCTCTGGGCAACCTGTTCCAGTGTCTCACCACCCTCACAGTAAACAATTTCTCCCTAATATATGGACTAAAATGGATAGTCCATTTCACAGACATCGCTGCATTTCCACCCTCTCTGTTTTAATGATGTCTTTCCAAATCTATTCAGCAGGCAGAATTGACAGCAGTCTTCAAGGTGCTGCAAAGTAAGGTGTAGAGAGGGTACACATGGGGCTTCACACGTACTTTGAGGTAAAGCAGCTGTTTCTCATCAATTAAAGCAATTTATGTCAGTCGTGTTCTAGAAGTGGTACAAAGTTCATTGACATGTCTCACAGCTCTTTAACACACAGAGAGTAGTGCTTGCTTCCGTAATGGCTTGCTTATATAATACCATCAGAACCATTTATCCCAAAGAGAAAGAAAACATGCAGAAGAGATAACTGATAATCTGGGCTGATTACTATTAGTAATAAATTTTGACAGACATTTCAACACTGCCTTTCCACACTACTGCTCTACAAGCATTACTTGCCTGATTGTACTTGCCTATGTCTGTTTGCCTTTGTTTATATGATTTCTAATCATTCAGAATGGAAAAAATCTTCAAGATCAGCAGTCAAATAACCAACTTAACCTACCATATCCCATCACTAAACCATAGTGACACATTCACATGTTTCTTTTCAGGAACACAAACTCTGTCATTTTCCTGAAAAAACAACATTTAAGACCTTGGCCACCTCTTCTGTGAAGAAATTCTTTGTAATATCCAGTCTACACCTTCTCTGGCACAACTTGAGACCATTTCCTTGAATTCTATCATTTGTCATCAGAGAAAATAAATGGACACCATGATACACAACAGAAGTTCTGTGGAAGAAGCTTTTGCATTTTCTCTCTTCAGTGCTGGGAAAGGGTTCTTTCGCCCAACCAACTTAACTGATTTTCTTTATTTCAACAGTAAAATATCACATCAAATAGCTAGACTGTGTTTTATTTCCATTGAGATTGGTTATGTAGTAATGTATTTGCTTGGACCATACTGCCATTTTTTGCCTATGAGTGTCAGCATTTTTGAAAGGCTTCGTATTTTCTCTGCCTTAGAAGTACCACTTTGTAAATGTAGGGAGGAAGTACCTTCTAACACCACAAAACACTGAAGAACAGGATGAATTTTGTCCTTTTCCAAAATGTATCCACCTGGATTTGCAGATTAAGCAATCTGTGTATCTCCCTTTCTATCCCAACGTAAACTAAGGGGGTGTATGAGACATGGCAGAGTATTATCAGGGATAGTAAGAATGCTATTTGGAAATTCCTAGTGTAATTTATTTTTGTCAGCTAATGAGAAGTAATGCTAGACCTGAAATCAATGCAGGGATTATGTACTGAGTTAACCTTAACAGAACGTGTACTTCATCAGGAAGTATTTAACACAAAATTAAAATCAGCTTTATTCTAAAAACAACTATTTGTATTTCTCAACCTACTCTATTTAATTACAAATTGTATGGATTTCTTTGAAGAGCAATGCCCTTTCCTCACTGGTGCACATTCAAAGTGAATTAGAGCATAAATTTTATAGCAGTCAATGTGTCAATTAGCACTTAATATTTTTAACTGTTTTGTCAATATATCTTATTGTATTTTTTATCTCTAGTCACTATTCAATTGATTTCTATTCCCATTACTTTTAATAAAATAAAATCAAAAGTTTAAATGATACACTGATTAGATTTCTTCTCCCTTCACCTATAGCAAATGTCCTCTAAGACCCTGAGAGGAAGGCATTCAAATCTGTGAAGTTTTGTTGAAATTTATTTTATGTTGAGTACTGTGTTTGATGCAAGAGCCTTTTTGAGGCCCTTTTAAGGCCACAACTGTTGAAACCCGTGAGTTATCTTGTCCTCATTGATCATACGGGCTTAACGTGCCCAGGCTGAAAGAGCACTCCCACACCAGTAGGGTGAGTGGCAAAATGGCCTTTATTGAAAGGAGATGGCAGCCTATACACTCTACATATCTTCTATGTACGTCATCTATGCCCTTCAAGCATGCGTCATACATTATTCATAGAGCGGGGGAGGTCCTGTCCCGTCACATCCCGATTCCTCATTAACGACTACTACAACACACAACATTCAGTTATTGAGTATAAAATACATATATTAATATAATTTCAAGTGCAAGGTCTTGCACTGAGGTCATGGTAAACCCCACTCTCAGTAAAAGCTAGGGAATGTAAGGATGGAGCACAGCCCTGCCAAAAAGAACCTGGCGGCGCTGGTGGATGCCAAGCTGGACATGAGCCAGCAGTGTGCCCTCACAGCCCCGAAAGCCAACTGTATCCTGGGCTGCATCAAAAGATGCATGGCCAGCAGGGAGAGGGAGGTGATACTGTCCCTCTGATCTGCACTGGTGAGACCTCACCTGGAGTACTGCATCCAGATGTGGAGTCCTCAGTACAGGAGAGACACGGATCTGATGGAGCATGTCCAGAGGAGGGCCAAAAAAAGGATCCAGGTGATGGAAAACTTCTCCTAAGAGGACAGGCTGAGAGAGCTGGGGATTTTCAGCCTGGAGAAGAGAAGGCTCCTAGGAGACTTAAAAAAGGCCTCTCAGCTGCCTAGGAGATGGTGGATGCCCTGTTCTTGGAGATATTCCAGATCAGGCTGAACCAGGCTCTGAGCAACCTGATCTAGCTGTAGATGTCCTTGTTCATGGTAGAGGAGTTGGACTAGATGACTTTTAAGGGTCCCTTCCAACTCAGAAGTTTCTGTGATTCTGTAAGTTTCAGACACTCTTGTTGTTTAAAATTATTCCATAATATACGGGTGTCCAAACTTTTGGCTTTCCCAGGCTACCTAGAGTGAAGAGGAATTGTATTGGGCTGCATTTAAAATATATAATATGGCTAATGGATATATGTAACAAAATTTAAAAAAAAATATTTTTTAAGAAAACATTAAAAAAGGGCAACAAATACATAAAACTTGTAGGATATTTGAACTTGTTTTTTGTGAAAATAACACATCAATATCTGGTTCAGTATCAGTCGTTGCAATTCTTAGTGAGTTCTCAAGGTGTTCATCAGAGATATTTGACCATATTTTACTCTTCCTGTACTTCATTGTTGAAAATATTTGTTCACAAATGTGTGTACAACCAAAAATGCAATGACATGAATAAGGTGTGATTATGAAGAGAGAGGTGTTTTTCTCTGGTAAAATAGGTTTCATAAAAGTCTACTAAAGAAATATGATCTATTTTTTCTTTGCAACTATAGTCTTATTGCAACTATGTACATTTCATTTGAGAATTATCTGGTAATTTATTTATGTCAACCAAAAATAGATTTGCAAATATATCCAAAAGTCCATGGGTTTTTCAGCAATCTTGAGAACTTATTTTCAAATTCCTCTATCAAAAGAGCAAGCACAGCTGCATATTTTTCACTGTTCACAGGACTGTGTTTAGTCAATGTAATAAACTGCACAAAATTATTCACCATAACTTGAGTCAGCACTGCATTGTGCCCCATGGCCTGTTTTCAGCTCAAATTGTGCCAATCATCCACTGATTTTAGGTTGTTGCTGAGGGACTGATGTGCGGCTGGGAACGGGCCGGGCTGCTCGGTGTGGCAGAGTCACTGTCATGATGGTGCAAAATAGAGAGCAGCTGCATGCAGCCTGTGGGCCATGGGTTGGACATGTCTGCCATAACAATTCAGTCTACAATTGAGGTAAGCAGCTTTGTTCACATAAATGTATGTAATTCACTAGTAAGGTTAACTATGTTACTTTGAATCTATAATTACAGTAACTACTGGATATTAGAAGCTGAAAATGACTAAGAATATATTTGCTGTTTCAAATGAATGTAGTAGGCCAGCTCATTTCTCAGACTTAGAATTCTGTGATATTTTACACAATTATTTTTGTTTGCTCTGTATGACAAGGAATATACATATCCACAGAGAAACAGAGAAAATGTAAATAGTAAACAAAAAGTACATAAAAAGGAAATGTATTATTTCAGTCCAAGTCATGTGACATCTTAAAGGAGCTCTTAAACAGAAGGTAAACAGAGAGGACTTAGAATTGAAGAATACATTTGCAGAGTGTTTACCCTTCCTCTCCTGCTGCCATAGTTATCTTAATCAGCTAACAATATGTCCATATCATTATTAGTTAGTATCAGCAAGGCTCACAGCTCTGCAAAAGCTGAAGTGATTAATGCTGCCAGTTCAGACTGGGGTTTGGCATTCTCAAAGAACAGCTGACTGTCACCAGCAATATATTTAACAATCTAGTTTCTCTCCTGATTTATACTGCAAAGTTTGGGATTTTCTTTTCTGTGTAAGCTGCTGCTGTATCCTCTTCAACAAATGAAGTAAACTCTGCATCACTAGAATAAGTTTGACTTTACCTCCAGTCCATATGGACTGGAGGTAAAGGTAAAGCAGTGCAAGACTGTATCCCCAAACATCCTTCTACACTCGGTTATCCCATGTGGTTGTGTCAACTACCTCAGCTTCGGTGCTATTTGGAGGTCCTCAGGTCCCCACACTTTTACTGATTTTACACATGACGCCCAATGCCATCCATGTGTCAGTAGTGTGCCCTTAGTAATTTGAAGATCAATGATATGCTGAGATACATTAAAAAGAATGTGGTCAGCAGGTCAAGGGAGATGTTCATCCCCCTCTATTCTGCCCTGGTGAGGCCACATTTGGAATATTGTGTCCAGTTCTGGGCTCCTCAGTTCAAAAAAACAGGGAACTCCTAGGAACAGTCCAATGGAGGGTGACAAAGATGATTATGATCCTGGAGCTTACCCCATGTGGGGAAAGGCTGAGACACCTGGAACTGTTAAGTCTGGAGAAGAGACAGCTGAGAGGGAATCTCATTACTGTCTATAAATATCTTAAGTGTGAGACTATTTTCAATGGTGAGCAACAATAGAAAAAGGGGCAATGGGCAGAAAATGGAACACAGGAAGTTCTGTACAAACACAAGAAAGGACTTCTTTACTGTCAGAGTGACAGAGCACTGGAATAAAGTGCCCAGAGAAGTTGTGGAGTCTCCTTTTCTGGAGGCATTCAAGAGCCATCTGGACTTACCATAGGGAAACTGCTTTAGCAGGGGGTTGGACTCAGTGATCTCGATAGGTCCCTTCCAACCCCTACAATTCTGTGATTCTGTGAACTTGACATTCACTGATGTCTTTATCTGTTCTCCCAGCACGAAGAGCAGCACTGGAGGCCTCTGTACTCTCAGAGATCTGCCACATCATACCTGTGTTTCTTTACTAATATCATCAACTTAGTCAGAGCAGAAATGGTCCTTTTCTGAATTGAGTTGCTTCCTCTTTACACATCAGAGACCAAGAGCACATCTTTTGTTTTACCTGTTTATGATGATATATAGCCACACAGTAGCACTGTCAGACAGAGGCCAAGACAGCATCTGCCTGTCTCTAAAAGTTATTTGGTGCATCGGTCCAATGCTCTTCTTCTCTAAAGTTCTGTTAGGTTCAGAGCTCAGAAATCCTGAAGTTGAGTTAAAGGTTTTTTTGCCCATAGTGCACTGTCAGCAACCAGTGCAAGTTTCCAAGCTTGATATTTTGGGCTCATCCTAAAATTCTGTAAGGACAGCTTTTCTATGGATTATTTCTTTTCTTCATGAGCTGGAAAAAGGAGGTTAACTGAGTTTAATGAAGGAATTTCATTACTGCTACAAGATGTCTCTCTAGTCTGTCTCCTCTGTGAAAAAGCTGAATTATGTCATAGTTTAAAAGATATAAAACAGTTAGTCCCAGGACTCTCTTCCTACCAGTGGAATATTTCTGGAGTCAAGTCATTTTTTTGCATTATTGTCATTTCAAAATGTATCTCATGCAGAGAGCGTGTAACAGATCAATATATCTGAGAGCAGCTCAACATGCCCAGTTGTGCCTAGTCTTTCTTCTCTTCAGCACTTCTTTACAAATGAGGCTTTTTCTTTTGATGAGGCAGAAATGGTACCCATGTAAACCTATGTCTTCATGTACACAGTATGGAGCAGAGTACCCTTGACTATATGATCTGCAAAAGTTATACAGGAAAATGTTTCTGCTCTCAAGCAGCAGGACACAGATAAACCTACTGCAGAAATGTGTAATCTATTTGTATATTCTAACATGAAATATTAGCAAGTAATATTTCTTTCCAGATTTACTGTATCTTGGTAATTATTTTCTGCTATTTATCTTACGTTACTTGAAGGCTCAATCTTGAGTGCGGTCTGCTTCCCCTGCAGTTGGGTATATACATATCCTCTTTAGCAACAGAATAAAAGGAACTATTTAAACACCTTTTGACATGAATACGTGTTGTTGCATCACAGGAACTACAAAATAAAATAATATAAAATAATTATTATAGCACTATATTCAAACACTAACACAATGCTACAGCACTAAGGTGTACACTAGGGTGTAATGCACAAAGTAGATGGATTACATAAAGGACTAATAGACACACTATTAGACATTATTCATTAAGCTGAATTTGCAGAAGATGTTTTTTCAGCAATATAATTGATTTCACAGCACATGGGTAATTCTTCCTTTGATTCTGTTGTAACACTCTTTCTGAATGATCTATGGAGGTCCCTTCCAACCCCTATGATTCTGTGATTCTGTGATTCTTGTAATGCCATAGCCTGCTAAGAAGTTCAGTCATAAGGCCATTGAAATAAATGGAAACCATAGATGAGGACTGTGACAACAGCACTATATATGAAGTATTATCAGGTGACAATCACATAGTTTGTGGAAATGTAAGTAAAAATTCAAAGCTCAGCTAGTCTCTACTTATGATGATATTGTAAGTGTCTTGGCAGTAGAGATAGGAAGTAGTAAATAATAGCTAATCAGGGAAATAAAAATCAAAAGTACAATCCTGGCAATTGATAATGACTCAGGTAAAATGTAAAGAAATATTTTTCCTTCTACAAAAAAAACCAACTTCCCTTAGAACAAAGCAAGCTAACTAAAAATATAAAAATAATAATGTGCATGTTATCTAAATTGGTACACTGGTACTATGCAGCCTGCTTGAGTTTCTGCAAACAGTGGAGGGTGGAAATTGAAGAAAGACGTGGGAGAAGGAAGTGTAGATAATCTTTGGCAGTGACACCATATTAAACTGACTCTAAAAAAATTCTCATTTAAGAATATTTTAGTAACTGCTGTTTTCTTTATATAATTTTCCTTTCTGTGTCAAAAGTGTGCTCATGGAAACATCCTTCTTTAGATTTTGTTTACTTCATAAAGCTGAATTATTAGCTTGATCTACTGAGTGACAATCTTGCCCATGGCTGGAGGATTAGAACTACATATGTTGCTTCAAAAGTAATATCTCCTATTTATTTCCTTGGAAACTACAACAGATACAACGAGCACAAGAACACTGCTTCATAGACAAAATTCTCAGCTACAAAACACTATTTTTCAACACTGTCATCACCATTAGCTATGGATTTTCACCAGTCATGAGCAAGAGCCTACGTGCAATCCAAACATGCCTTGTCTTTCATGCTGCTGTTGCTATTGCTGAAATGCAGCACCCACTGCCTCTCTGTGCTCACACCCACTGTTTGATCTCCATAAATCTTCAGTAAGCATTGACAAATATCAATGGGTGCAATTTTTTTCTGCATGGAGGAATTCAGTGACACACCTTTGCTTCATAGGCACTTCCATGTCAGGCACCATTTTGCCAGACTGCCCCTCTGCTGCCATCTGTCACACAGCAAGAAAATGCAGTGGAATATTGATAAGAAGGTTCACCCGCTACTGCCATACCACCAGCATCCGACTCTGATGTCATGGGTCAGCATCATAAAGTAGGAGATGTTACTTTCAGAATTTCTTTCATATATGATTTTAAGGTTCCTGTCAACCCATGCCATTCTTTAATTTTATGATTCTATGATATTAAAGAAATAGATTCTGGAAGTGAGAGATTTGAAAAGAGAATGCCTACCGAGGCTCCTGTGTCTTGAAAATACTGTTTTGAGTACTGCTAAATACAGAAGAATGCAAATAACATATATATTGGGACAAGCAAAATAGATGGTATTTTTTTCTCACCATTTGCTACTACATGTAGCTGTGAATTCTTGGCATTTTTCAAGGAATCATTTTATTCATTTTATTTCTACATTTTCTTTTCTCAAGTAAGAGAGAAATGGGCATGTTTTACCTCTTCTTTCTAAATATGCCACACTATTTCCTCTCATTAATTTTCTATGTATATCACTGTTATTTTCTTCCCATTAATATCCTTTTCTATGTGAAATATGTACATTTTTTGATATCATATTTTTAATGCAAAAATTTATTTGTATTATTCACACAGATTATTTACAATCTGTACAGATCATTATTTCAGATGGATTTTTTAACCATCTGTTTTCTGTTGCCCTTATGATTTCAGAAGTGCCATTTTTCCATCCTGCTACATACTGCATTGCATTTGATCCTATTTATAAGCTGCTCCATTTCCTTGCAATATTGTCAACTATGATTTAACCTTTGCTGTGCAATTTATTGTATTACCCACGCTGAAAACTGCTGACGATACCAAGAATTTGATGGAGTGGGAGGAGAAGAGTGAAAGACTGAGCTATACATTTGAAGTGTGCCTACCTTAGTTAAAACATCAGCAGTAATCAGGTGCACTCTCCTCAAACCTCTGACATCTAAGTTCTGTCCTACTGCTGAAACTCCACAATGAGTCCATTATAAACAAATTCTTCACCTTTTATCACTGTCACTTTCATCCTTACCATCTCCTTCTCCCCATCCATCCCCACTCCCCACTCCATCATCAAAAGAAAACTGTACCCTAAAACTCTCAATTCTAATTGAAATAAGGTGATTTTTCCTTTCCTTTTCTTTTGCAAAATACTGAGAGGACTCTCAGAGATATTATATAGGCATTATCCTGCTACACAAAAATAGTTGTGCCACTTTAAATCACTTGAAATCACTTGAGATGTAATTCTAACTAGATGGGAATGGGACAAATATTTGTTTGTACTTTCATACAACAAGGTTAGTCATGCTGGCTGATAGAGGAATTTTCCTGTGGTGATAGATGTCATTTAAGTCATATAGAGCTATTGAGATATCTGAAAACATCGAATTCTTCAAATTCCATTAACATTTATGTGTCTAATAGGAAGCAAGGTCAATAGCATTTTTATAGAAGTCATTCACTGTAGAATTAAATTTAATTATTGAAAATATAATAATTGCAAATAATCTTATTAGTGCTCTAGACTGGTAACTAGAAAAAATCAATATATACGTTAACAGTGTTTCTTTCTTGTGCAACAGTTTTAAAGGCACTGGCTGGGGCTGGGAGATATATGGGCTACATTCTACACAGAAGTATCTACATGTTCTTAAACACTGTATCATAAGTATATATATCTTTGTCATTTTCTATTGCTTTCTCCCTCCTTCATTTTTCTCCCTTTACCTTTTCCTCCCTTCCCTTATCTCTTCCTCCTGTTTGTTCTTCCTCCCTTCTTTTGCTCTCTCCCTCCTTTCTCTTTTTTTCCCCTTTCCTCGTTCTTGCCATAGAGCATTTTAATATACTTTCCCGTAGATATTTCATATACTCATTCTAAGCATCTTTAAGATTTCCTTGGCCAATAAATAGCCTTGCTGTTCTATTCCTAATCTGCATGTCAAACAGAACATATGCCTTCTCTTGTGACTGGCCAATTTGAGAAGACTGAACAGGAACAGACTTTCAATTTCTTTCGCTGTTAGCACTAATTAGATTTGCAAATAAAAGCTAACTGGAAATCAAGTTACCGGGTATTATGTGGGTTGCACACTGACTTCCAGTTATTATCTTTAGATCTACATATATTGATCATGAATATCAAAGAATTCTGAATACATATCCTTTTTCTATACAAAAGAGAGAAGAGAATGATTTACATGTAATTTTACCTGTAATGTTTACTTAGCAGACCTAATCATCTTGGTAAATGTAACTTTTCTTCAGAGGAACTGTCAGATTCAGTAATATAATTTGAGACATCTGAGATACAAGAACAGCTTTGAAAGTAATACCTCATATTTTACTACGTTGTTGCACAACATCAGAGTCGGATGCTGGTGGTATGGCAGTAGCGGTTGAACCTTCCTATCAATATTCCACTGCATTTTCTTGCTGTGTGACAGATGGCAGCAGAGGGGCAGTCTGGCAAAATGGTGCCTGACATGGAAGTGCCTATGAAGCAAAGGTGTGTCACTGAATTCCTCCATGCAGAAAAAAATTGCACCCATTGATATTTGTCAATGCTTACTGAAGATTTATGGAGATCAAACAGTGGGTGTGAGCACAGAGAGGCAGTGGGTGCTGCATTTCAGCAATAGCAACAGCAGCATGAAAGACAAGGCATGTTTGGATTGCACGTAGGCTCTTGCTCATGACTGGTGAAAATCCATAGCTAATGGTGATGACAGTGTTGAAAAATAGTGTTTTGTAGCTGAGAATTTTGTCTATGAAGCAGTGTTCTTGTGCTCGTTGTATCTGTTGTAGTTTCCAAGGAAATAAATAGGAGACATTACTTTCAGCACAACCTACAGGTAGTCTAATTTTCCCTTTTGCCAATAAATGCTTTGTGTTCAATAATTAAATTATTATTATTAACATAAGTGCGGGAAAGATAAGAATGGAGTGGTCAGAGATTTGTGACATGAGATTTAAACCTGGAAATTACCCTTTCTTGATTGTATAAAGGAAGTGGTTTTCCTTTAATTTCTTCTAAGCAAATTCAGGAGTTCTGGATGAAATTAACTTCCAGAAAAAGACTTCTGAAACAGGAGGAAATCTAGATTTTAAACTGCATAATGGGAGTAACATAGTCTGATAACTTCAAAAACTTTGTTCTGATACTTGATGCAGACTGAAACTCACATAATGTTGCAAGACTACATAAGAACAATCAACTTCAGCAAGAAGCAGAAATTTAAACAGTGATGAGATAATTGCTTTTTAGCCTTCTTAAAGATTTTAATAGCTTATTCTCAGCTGATTTCATGGTCATAGAAAGGATCAGTGCCTTTTGTATTTGTTCTCATTCTGAAAGAGAATGAGAAATACCAAAAAGTTTGATGTCCTTACTATGATTCCTACTGTTTCATTGACTTTCCCTTTGTCAACATGCTTCTGGATGCTGTTTTAGCACATTGAAACAGGTCTGCCATATTTTATTTTTTTTTTTCTCATTCTAAACTTGTCTTCTTCATTATTGATTTGAAGTTCCCTAAAGGGAGTATGAAGGTTGGAAGAGCAATGGACATCACACTGTTATGAGCAGAGTAGCATGCCTGCACCCCACAGTGTAAGCTGAAGCAGGAACTACACAGCTGCTACCCTATCACTTGGATCAGCTGTGTCATTCACTGAGGGGCTTTGCTTTAAGCTGTACTCTATGACAAAATGAAAACTTCAGTTCTATTACCAAACTAGTTAACATGATATGAATTAGTCAATAGCAGAAGGCAAAAGACAGAACCCCAGCTGCAGAACTGGTGTTTATATAGCTAACCTTACCACTTACTTTTATTGACCTTTTTTATAAGCCACTTTATCACTACTCCCAATTTTATTTATCTACAAAATAAGATTAATGATACTTTAATTCATTCCCATAAGATGTCTCTATGTCATTTTCAAACTGTTTTCATTATTGATTACCTTACATAAATGACAGCAGTGCCAATTTGTTTTTAACAACATAGCAATGTGGATTATGTATGTTGTTTGTCCCTCCACTGTATGTGTATTTTTCGTTGAACTTCATTTGTGATCCATGATGCTAAATAATAACTGCAGAGGAAAAAGAGTAGCGTTTTACAAGCTGGCAAATAGTTTATCTGAATTTGAACATTTTATTTTGTTGGCTACCAATTGTTCCTCTATTACTTTCTTAATACATTTAATCTTGTTATAAATAGGCATCATGCTATTCCATCAAGTATTTTAACATAAATAAACATACTCCATATGATTTTCTGCCTGTTAGCATTTAGTATACTAGCAATTAAAACAATGCATTAAAAAGTAAATAATAACAATTTAAGAAGCTAAGGCCAACTAATAAAAATATCATAATTAATCCTTTCCCTTAAGTTTTGATAAATTAGCAATTTCTATTAGTTTTCAAACTAATATCATAAGTAAACAAAGACAGTACACAATGTGTTTAGAGTTTAGAGCTTAGCATTTTAATAAAACTTGTGTTTGCGAAGGATTTGGGCTCAATCAAGCTTTTCTGAATTAGCGTAACTCAGGCTTATTTTATAAACATTAAAAGGCTTGCAAGAATTGCAAAATCAGAGTATAAAAATTGCACATTTATATATAGCTTTAAGGATTTTTTTTCCCATGTGTCAACCAAATTTTTATTTATTATTCCACAGATATAGTCTCTGCATTGAACATAACTCTTTCTTTGTTTAAGAAATAACAGTGTTAATGGACAGGAAAAACTCTCAACCATTTAATCTTGCAGCAAGCATCATTAGCAACAGCAAAAATTTTAAGGAAATAAATGCAGCCTCAGTAGGAAGATTTGGCTTCGTTGAAATAAAAAGTAATTTCAAATTATCTTTGGAGATCCCCGGTCAAGCATGCTTTAAATTGAAGAATTTCTTACCTGTGTTCCAGGTTTGAATTACTCACGTACACCACACATTAGTACATTAAAACTACACATAAAATACATTTATGAAAGTTTCCTATAATATATGTTGATAGAAAGTCCCTATGAATTACCAATAATAGTCATCATATTTTAAGAATGTTTTGACTGTATAGGCTTCTCAGTAGTCTTTTATGATCCTCTGCAAAATAATTATTTTTACTTCTAAAATCATATGCTGCACTTTATGTCACTATAAATGTGCTCTTTATGTTCAGAATTATCATTGTCCTGTATTACTAGTTTTGTTAAGAATCACAAATAATGCATTTTTAGCTACATGTTAGTGCCTGCAGACTGTATTTAATAAATGTAATGCTATTTTAAACACCTAAAGTGAGGGCTTATGTAGCCACAACTCCTACTGATTTTGACTATAAGAAATTCCTGCTGTATGATTTTTGAGAAGAATGATTGGTAAATTTACTCAAAAAATATATATTTTTTGAAGTTAACAAAGGGATTTATTGCCATCAAGTTTGTTGCTGACTAATTGATTTTAAAGAAAGATGAGAATAACTTAGCATACAGGTAGAAGTCAACTGCACATCCTGGACTGTGCACAAAAATACAACATTAAAGTGAATTATTTTATCTTCCCAAGACAAGAAAAATTTTAAATGTTCCCAAGACCTTTTTTTCTTTTTTCTTTCTTAATTTTTTACACAGCCTCTGAAACAAATCTCACTAGAAAACCCTGGCGACTTACATATACTGATTTCTGTTTGAGGAATATTACTTTGGTTTCATTTTCTTTCCAGAGGAGGGAGAAAGGAAATTTTCATTTATATTCATCAGAAAACACTGATACATATATTTTTACTCTCATTGTTAGTTTCAAATGTCAGCGAAGCTGCACTTAACACAAATTTACATTTACACTCTACGAATTCTGTATTAGCAAATCCATGTCTCGATTCTAGCATTCCCAAATTGCTGCTTTGTTAAGTTTTTAGAGTTGTTACCTGCAGCATTATGATCAAGAGTCTAGTAAACTTCTATGTAATAGACAGCTACAGTTTTATTAATTGGTGATATATAGCATAGAAGATGTTTTTCTAGACAGGAAAGAGATGCTGCAGAGTGAAAACAGCTGTGATCAAAACATAGTATGACACTGCTAGAAGACACCCCAGTGGCATCACACTTCTGCCTTAGCCGGACAGAGCAGCCTCCCCATTGGATGCTGTGACCTGCTCCCCTTCCTCAGTCCCCCAGAGGATTCATTCCCGCCACCACCAAGGCTCCCACTGACTATCACATCTCCAAATAGTCCTTCCTACCCAGGTATCATGGAGTTATCCATGTCATATTTAGTCTTCTTGAATTTCCACATTCCATATATTATCCTTCTAGCAGATATCACAGCAGTGAAAATACTCCAGAAGAACTGGAGCTTATATATTATCCCTGAGAGAACTACCATCTTAGAGAATAGAAGGAAAAACAACCAACCACTAACTGACTTCTTCTAGAAATATGATGACAAAAATTCCTTCAGACTCATTTCCTGATCTGAAGAGTTTTCTTTTTCTCACTCCCACAAATCTCCATATTTAGACATTGGTTTCTGAGGCAGAATAGGAACATAAGGGACAAGAAGGAACTGGCCTGAGAAGTGCAAAAGTTATTTTGATATTAAAGTATGCCTATGGCATATCCCTTAAGCTTCAATCCCTTTTGCTATCATTATATCTCCCATATTTGGAAACCATTCTCCACTGTTACCACACTCATTAAATTTTTTAAAATTATTTTGTTGGCTGACATTTCACTTGAGTTACTTCTCAATGTGCTATACAGTCCAGGGTTTTGTCTCTTGATAAATCTGAAAAATCTACAAATTCCACTTGGCAAGCAATATAAAGCTTAGTTCATAGAGGAAATGAAACCAAGACAAACAGGAACAGATCCATTACAAGCAAGAATGTAAGAGGACTTGAACTCTACTGGGAATAGAAAGTGAACATTTGGGGATAAAAGGATTAACAAACTTCTCCAAATGTTCTCATCAAGTTCTTGAAACCCATAAATTCCAAATGTTTTTTTCCTCATCATCAGGACGAAAAGGTGGCAGAAACTATAAAAATTATATCCAGGTGTGCCTACCTTACATGAAAGTCCCTTTATATTTTCTCTTTTAAAAGAGGTATTCCCTGCTGCTGCTGCTGCTGATTCAGATTCTCTGGGCTGAGCATTGGCTTTTAGTAGAAAATACTAAGCCTGGAAAGTTAGGGAGTTCCAAACCCGGTAGTAAGCATTTAGTTTGATAAGAGTCAAGCCTGTATAAACTCACTGAAAGGTTTTCCAGACTATGTATTTAACCTGGAAATGGAGTTTCCCTGTCATGTTTATTGTAATATTTTTGCAGTAGAAACTATGAATTTCTAAGAAGGAGCCACATGTTATTTAAGGACTTAGATGGCTTTTTCATAATTAGTTTGCACTGGTTAGAGCTCTGAAACCATCTGAAGGATTATTCATGTGACTCCACCTAGTGAGAGAAGAAAAGGCCTTTGAGGCACAGGAAAACAGCCCGGGGGGGTGAAAAATGCAGAGGAGTGTCAAATAATTCAGAAAAGAAAGACAATGGTAAATATTTCAAGGAATATCTTTGACCAAAACCATATGTCTTCCAGAGGTCCTTTCCAACTTCAACCATTCTGTGATAATATGATTTACCCTATGAGGAAAGAGACCCTATAGTTTGTTGGAGGACTGCACAATTGCTGAGGTACTCCTACTGTTTGTCTCCAAAGTGAATTATTTTATGTCCACTGAAGACAATTTGGTTTATTATCTCCCTTCTGACTGTGTATTAAAAGGCAGCACCTCTGAAGTATTTCAGGATTTGCTTGTTGTCTGTAGGATACTACCCATAAACATGGCATTGAGACAACTGCAGACAGTTGTTCTGGTTTTGTCAAGGTTTCTCTCAGCAGAGGGAAGAGGCCAGGGCCAGAAATAAAAAGCCTCTCTACACCTAGTTCTCTGTATCCAGTTAGAAAAACAAAAGATCATGCTTAATTAGTATTTCACAGAGAGCATGTAATAAATGAACTCAAGAGTGGCTGAAAATAATTCTTAATAACATGAAACTATTTTCATTATATAGAGGGAGATTAAGAAGAAGGAGTGATATTCCTCAAACACATCTCTGTTAGCGATTACGTGATTCAATCTTCTCACCCACTGGGTGCTACAGTAACATGTTAGTGTACTTATTAATCAAGGATGTAGATATTGTCAAGATACTCTAAAAAGCCGATTTTTATTTTTACTGGAAGTTTTAAAATTTGCATGTTTAAAAGTGTATTTAAAATAGGACAATGCAAGTCTAAATAACTAATTGCCTATAAATGTTTACATTTTTTGCACCATAACTACTGTAACTGCAAACATTCTTCTGAATCTTCATCTAATTTATAATATGAAAGATGTTGCTTAAAGTACCAAAAAATCTTGCTTTTGGAGATGCATATTGATGAATATTATAGCTCTATACCTTCAAAAGACAAGAAACATTTTAATGGTGTGAAATATGAGGTGTTTACCCTGGAATTGATTATTGTGGATTGGATTTAGACATCCTGCAGTGAAGCTGATATGAAAGTTAGATTAATTAAATGGACACGTGTTTTGCTACCAATGTTTTATTTTTATACTGTTGGTTTTCTCCTAATCTTCCTTACAATTTTACTTAGACACTATTCATGCACATTGGAAAAAAAAGATATTAAAAGGGAAGCACAATGTCCTATCTTGATTCTTCTTCTGTAACTGGTTACAGTTACTGTAGAGATGGCTAATAACTGAAAGACTTAGTATACTGACAGTATTTTCCTCAGTAAAGCACTGTACTCAGTAGAGCACTGACTGTAGATTTCTGATAATTTTGTTCTACTTCCAGTAGAACAAGCCTGCCAGTTAATCTTTTTTCATTTGACTGTTCTTCCATCTTTGAGTAGGAATAATGATACTAAAAATCTTTGTAAACAGTTGTGGGGTCTAACGATGACAAGAAATGGAGTTCTTAGTATTTTTAAATGCAATGTCATCAGAAGCCATTCTGCATTACTGAAACCTATCATTTTCATCTTTCCTGATGCAAGACTGACTGAGGAGATATCAGAACCGTGGTAGCCTCATTTTTTATTACCCTATATTCGTTTGGAGAACAGTTAGAAATAAAAGAATCAGAAAATAAGTGTTCAGATTTCCTGATAGAAATCTCTAGTTTCCTTTTAAGAAGATTGTAATTGGCTGCATCAAAAGCCACGCTAGAATAGAAGTAAACAAACAACATCCACTTTTCTTCCCTTATCCCTGAGAAAGTTGTATGTTTCCAGAATTCATTCCGGCTTAGCCAAAATGAATTTGTGTTTGGTAAATATGTGCTGCCTCTTCCCCCTACCTTTTTGACTTTCATGTGCTTGGACAGTGCTTCCAGAAGGGTTTGCACCATAAGAGTTCTGGGAATTAAGGCTATCCTGGTTGATCGGTTGTTCAAAAGATTCTTTTTTTACACTGATATTTCCCTTTTCCTTGTTCTCCAGAACCTTCACAATAGTGATATTGCAGTGATTGGATGGGCTAATAGCAACATAATTTGGCTATAACTACTCTTTGATGCACCCTGTCTTATCCCAGGGACTTGAGCACTTCCTGTCTCCGTAAGTAGTTTGTAAGCTGATGTTCTTCTAACTTGGATGACACTTTAGTCTCTTAGACATGCACTTTGTCACAGAATCCCTTGCATAACAGCTCTAGGACCATCTGTCAGAGAGCAGCAAAGGACAGCAGTTTCCTAAGGGAAGACAGGTCAGAAACAAGTGTCTGTGCCATTAGGGTCAACATGCCACAGGGTATGAATTTGGTAGGTAAAGCAAGGTGCTGGTAACATGGTCCACAACTGTTCTCAGCAAGGCAAGAAGTGAAGATCAATTTTGCGGTTTCAGTCAGAAAGGAAAATGAGATCATAGAATCATAGAATATCTTGGGCTGGAAGCCTCCTGGCATGACAGGGCTGCCAACCCCCAGATCTGGTACCAGACCAAGGTGCCCAGGGCCCCATCCAACCTGGTCTTGAACACCTCCGGAACGGAGCATCCGCAACCTCTCTGGGCAGACTGTTCCAGCACCTCACCACTCTCTCTGTGAAGAACTTTCCCCTGACATCTAATCTAAACCTTCTCTCCTTCAACTTAAAACCATTCCCCCTTGTCCTATTAATGTCTACCCTTGTAAAAAGTTGATTCTCCTTCTTTTAAATACTGGAGGACTGCAATGAGATCTTGCAGCATTCTCTTCTCCAGGCTGAACAAGCTCAGCTCCCTCAGCCTGTCTTTGTAGGGGAGGTGCTCCAGCCCTCTGATCATCTTTGTGGCCCTCCTCTGGACCCTCTCCAACAGCTCTCTGTCTTTCTTGTATTGGGGGCCCCAGACCTGGACACAGTACTCCAGATGGGGCCTCACAAGGGCAGAGAAGAGAGAGACAATCACCTCTCTGTCCCTGCTGGCCATCCTTCTTCTGCTGGAGCCCAGGAAACCATAGGCCTTCCAAGCTTCAAGAGCACACTGATGGTTCATATTCAGTTTTTCGTCCACCAGGACTCCCAGGTCCTTCTCCGCAGGGCTACTCTCAAGGAGTTCTTCTCCCAGTCGGTATATGTATAATAATGACAGATTGTATAATTCGTTCATACTGGTGAAAGACGAATCTCAAACAGGTGGAATGAAACCCACACCTTAGCAGAGAACTACACATGCAAGCCAAATGAGCTGAGTATTTCACATCATGTATTAAATATGTTTTAATAAAATATGTATTAAATGTGTTTTTGTATTGTAGTAAAATATCCCTTTGAATAATTATGACCGAGAACTCAAGAAGAAAGTAACCTTGTTTGTTTGTGAACACTTAGCAGTCTTTGTATTCTAATTCATCAGATCTCTAATGCATTGTATAGTATAATAGACTCATTCTTCTCACAGATGAGCAGAATCCACACTGGAAACCTAGCAATGACATGAGCAGTACTTTCAGACTTCAAACATCTTAGGGCTTTCCTTTGTTACTAGATGGTTGACCCATGACGAGTGTCTTTTAGAAAGATGCATTTTCTTTCTGTAAGGTTTACTAGTGAATGTTTGATAGTGAGATTGCTACCTGTTCATAGGCTTTTGAACCACTTTTTTTTTGGCAAAGTGCTTGTAGTCTGTGCACCCATAAACTGCCCACATGGAGATGGAGCTAGAGACATGACTGGAGAAAAAGCTGCATAAATTCGACATCCATCCATTGTCCAGAGGCATAGCCAAAATGGAAGACAAGATTACAATGTATACATAACAGTTATGTACATTGTATTATGGAGTATTTGACTGAGATATCTAAATATCTCAATAAGACATTTTTGTAGATGATACGAGAAAGCATTTTTAAAAGCAAGAAAAAATATATTACTGTTACAAAGACAAACTAGATCTAATATCTACAACAATCAGTTTAGTTTGTAAATAAAAAAATTCACTGTACGTGTTTGATTTCTAAGCTGCAGGTTAAAATATGCATACTTACGTGTGTTGTTCTGAAAATAACATCTCCTATTTATTTGCACAGAAACTACAGTAGACACAAAGAGCACAGTAACATTATTTCACAGACAAAATTCTGAGCTACAAAACACTATTTTTCAACGTTGTCACTGCCATCAGCTATGTATTTTCACGAGCGACAAGCAGCCTGCATGCTGCGCTCTTAAAAATCTGTACCAGTGGAGGTGACCCACTATCACTGTCACCACTGCTGAAACGCACCGCCCTATGCCTCACTGTGCTCACATCCACTGTTTGGTCTCTGGAAATGTTTAACATACATCACTGAATGTCAGTTTGTGCCATATTTTCTGCATGCAGTAATTCATGACACACATTTGTTTCATACGCATTTTCAAGTTAAATGCTATTTTGTCAGACTGTCCTTCTGCTGCAATCTGTCACATGGCAAAAAAATGTAATAGAATATTGGTGGGAAGTTTCAGCTTCTACAGCCATACCACCAACATCCACCTCAGACATTGTGAGCCAACATCATAAAGTAGGAGGTATTACTTTCAGAGCAGCTCTTGTAGATTTTTATCTATGTGAACTGAATCTTGAGAAACTAGATCCAACACCTTGAACTAATTGCAAGAACAAAAATACATTTTAAGCTTACTCTTGGCAACTTAGGATGCTGCTTTGAAAAGAAACGTAAAATGTAAGATTATGCATATCAATATTCATAATAGTATTCATGCATATTAATAATAATGTGCAAGTATAAATTAAAATATGCATGAAACCTTTTCTTTAATGCCTTCCAACATTTTTATGGTGCAAAGACAAATAAGACCAGATGCTTGCTTGCAGTTGTTATTACACTTGACATTAGATGTACACAAATCAGATTACATGGCAAAACTGCAGGTTATTACTTTTGTGTCTTCTGTTCTGAGTTTTTTCTCAAGAACTATGTTTCATAATTTGCCATGATACTGTAACAGAACAAAAGGTATATAAGCTGAGCCACACTATAGAAAAAGGAATGCATTATCAGTGTGTAGAGTACACATGTGACAAGATCTTAGTTAACGCACATTTATTTTAGAGACAGTCTAAAACAAAGTTTTGAACATCATCCAGTATCCTTAGGGTGGTTTGGGGGCATCTCGAGGGGACCATGAAACATGGAGTATTTATACTACAAAAAGCATATTTCCTAGTTGTTTGCCCTACAGGGAAATAAATAAATAAATAAATAAATAAATAAGAAAGAAAGAAAAAAAGTAACAAACTAGAAAACAGCAAAGAAGGGAATAAGAAAGAACTAAAAATAAAATATGAATGAATAGAATTTATATTCTCATCTTCCCCTTTCCTTATTGTTATCACATTTCTTTGGACAGACAGTCAAACCACCTTTCCTCTCTTTTGCAGATAATATAGGCTGTGGAAAGATTGTCTTTATATCTCTCCAAGTAAATTTCCAATGTTAAAATATAAGGAAATAGCAACAACTAAGAGCAGAGTAGTTGACATGGCAACTGCAAATAGCCAAAGATCTTGTGCAGTCTCTGAAGATAGAAAAAGTTAATTTTCATCACTGAGAGGAGAAAAACAAAGGAAAATGAAATAAAACTAAAAAAACCCAAACCCTACAACAACAAATAAACAAACAAAAAACTCTCAAAATTTAGATACAAAAATGCACTCTAATAGTTTAATAATTGAATTGCCTCTTGGCCTCTCTTATAACAGGCAGTGAAATTTTCATGAAGAGTAGTGTTAGCACTGTAAGTGAAATTATTTACTTAGAAGGCTATATTAATTACTACTGCTTGCTGCTGATCTTGGAATGTGAGATATTAGACTTGCCTAAACTTCTTAGGAAATATCGAGAGGATGAGGATATAGCAGGAGAAGATACCAATTTTCTGTGCAGCCTCAAAGAATTATTTATTGGACTTTTCTATTTTGGACACTTTTCTTTCAGAAATGTAAATGATCTCTTATAGAATCATAGAAATGTATTAAGGATTAAAGAAATAACTTGTAAATATAATCAAAGAAAGCTCTACTTACTTCCTTTTCTGACTGAATGTAAAATTTTAGATTGTACTCCTGAGTAATATACACTAATTTTACAATATTAAAAAATCTTTTTTTCCATAAGCTCTGGAATCATCTAGATACATTTAGAAAGCACTCTATTTTCATCTATTGTATCAAGTGTTCATAGAGCCTATATACACAGGTTATAGTAGAACTGTGAGTGAGACTGAGTTTTAATATCATAAAATGTCGCATTGGATGCACCCGTGAATTAACATAAAAGAGAAGTAATATTTTTAAAATTTCCAGTGTTATCTTTATCTACTCCAGGTTTTGATACTCACATTGTGTAGAATGTTGCTTGATCCAAAACCCGTTGAGAACTGTGTAATATGGTGAGGAAAATATTTATTGGATAGTTTATTGACTCTTGAAATGCTCATAGTTATAATAACTCATAGAATCGTAGAATGGTTTGGGTTGGAAGGAACCCTTAAGATCATCTAGTTCCCACACCCCTACTATAGCCAGTGACACTTCCCAATAGACCAGATTGCTCAAAGACCCATCCTGCCTGTCTTTGAACACCTCCAGGGAGGGGACATTCACAACCACGCTGGGCAACCTGTTCCAGAATTTCACCATACTCGCAGTAAACAATTTCTTCCTGATATCTAGTCTAAATCTACCCTCTTCCCATTTAAAGCCATTTCACCTTGTCCTTTTACTACACGTCCTCATAAACATCCCTCGCCAGGGAGGGCTTCACAAAAAATTATTTTGAACTATTTTGACACAGACAGCAATGAAGTTGAAAAATCAGTCTCAGAAAGATGATGTTTACCATTAGATCTTACTTATTACTAAGGATTAAAGAGTCATTTCTACCCAGCTTTGTTTATAACAGCCACTGCACTTGGAAGTCTAGGAGACACTGCTGGACAAAAAAGGACCTTATTGTAGACTAGTATCAACACATTCAAGCAGAAGAAATAATTCCTTACCTTCACACCTGATTTGTAAAAAAGAGATGCACAAGAGGATGAAGGTCTTAATATCTATTACATGCACTCTGGAGCACTAGTTGATTCTTATCATGGTCCTCAAACAGGGAAATGGTACTTTTGTGAAACATCTTCATTCCAGTGCAGTACGGTACATTTCAAAGTTGCCCCTCTAAAGAGATAAACATGGATCCATCATAACTGGGAGAAACCCAATATCAATAAAGGCTATCCTGAGGAGTGTGAAATTGTCTGCTGCCTTGACAATAGAAACAAATGAACACAGATGGTACATAACTTTATATAATCCCAATTGCAACTGGCTGAGAACAAGAGTGCAAAGTAAATCTATTGAAGAAGAAATTCTTGTAAGAACTTGATGGGCCACTGCCATGCTAAGATATTATCTCCAGTTTAATATAATAGTTTTAAACCTCACCATCTGATTAATCCCTTAAAAATCATAACTCTGGCATCGTTTCTGAAACTTATTTTTTTTTTCATTCTCATCAAGACAACTTCATTTCTTTTCTCTAAGAACATCCAGTCAAGGCAAAACTCATTAAGTCAAACAAATTCAGCTTTTTTACGTCATATTTAGCAAAGTTAAATGAGCAGCATATGACTGCTGCAGATGTGTTCTAAATCTGTCAGCCACTAAATGAAGCAAAGATTAGATTATTGAACAATTTGTCCTTTCACAGACTTTTCTTTTTATCAATTTTTTATTTTATTTGGAATGCTTTATATCTTAGACATAGCGTACTTGAAAAAGTCTTCTTAGGACTCACAAAAGATAAAATCACTCAGTGAAATCTACTACAAAGAGGATGAATCCGCTGTGCCTTGCTTTGCTCTAACATACGGTGAAGGGAAATGGATTATATATAAAATCCTGCATGCTCCCCTTGTTTTGTAACTCTAACAAACAATTAACTTTTATCTTTAACATATTGGTTTGCATTTGATAGAAGTGAGTTCCAGTGATCATCATAACGGAGTCCATCTAGCACCTTGGGGCTCATGTATGTGCACAGCCTTTGGCAAAGTAGAAGGCTTTAGCTCGGTAGCAATGCCTGCTGGGTTGTACGGCACGTTTCCAGATGATTTAGCACACAGCTTCCTATGCTGTGATGAGGCATCATCTGTTAGTCTTCAAGCAATTGTACTTCCTGCTGATAGCAACTCCTCCTGCTGATTTTTTTTTTAACCAACAGAAATATGAAGCCTCCAAAAATCTCCATATGTGTTCTCTGACTTTGTACTACATCAGATTAAATTTTAGTGATTTATGAGTTTTCTAGGCTAAGGCTTAATGGTAGGCAAGCTACCAGAGAAGAGAACAGAACCAATTTACAAAATAGTTTGACAGTATTAGAGTAGAGGGAAGAAGAGATGTTTGATCATAACTAATGCACAGTTATTCATAGTGGTTGGAATAAATACAGATCAAGATTTGAATTCTACAATGCAGAATGAGGTAATTCCTCTAAGGCATAATCACAAATACAACAAGAAAGTGCCTCATTGACTCCTGTGTATTGATCTAATATTGACTTCGCTAAACATTAAGCTTCTGCAAATTGTCTGGGGATAGAAATAGAAGCATAAAGGTTTCTGACTGAGTATTCCTGTGTATGCAACAGTTCAGCAAAATACCAAATTTTGTTTACCATTATGCATAGTTTCTCTATATCAACATCTCAGCCCCTGATGAACAAGAAGTGATTGTTTCTGAGCAGATGAGTTCATTTGTGTCTTTTTGTGTATACTCAGAAGGGAAATAGAGTGAAAAAGAATGCTGATTTTGAGAGATAATTACAACAACATCTTAATTTGAAAGGCATACATGGAATTCTGAACAGTTCCTTAAATTATAAGAGTGAGTAGCATTCAGTGGAAGCCTCAAATTATATACAATGTGAAATATGCTTAAAATAAATAAAGTTCATATCACTGGGGTGTGGAAACATGAACTCATTTCAGAAATGTTGCTGGAGGAGCATGCATGTAGAGCATGAGAGGGACAGCAATCTTGTTTTGAACAGAACAGTCTTTTGAATAAAGGCACTCAGAACATTAATTAAAAATTATTTTTTAAATATAGTAGAAGGCAGTTAATATGGAATGATTTTATACGTGGGGTAGTTTTTTTGGGGGGTGGTGGCTCTACCACAAGCTAGATATTCAAAATCTCTGGTAATTTCTGGGGTTTTTTTTGAGCAAAAATTTCATGTCATTCACAATAACTTTTTTTTATTTCATGATTTTCTGCAGTACTGGAGACTTATTCTTTGCTTTGTTTAGGAGCCTGTTGAAAAGCAAATAGTCTCAGAAATATTGTGTAGACTAATAAACAGTGGTCACTGCTTCATAGAGGGAGGGAAATGAAATCATCAGTGAGTCTGCACATCTAGGTAGCTACGGTTAACTAATGATGGATTTGGGAGAAGTGGAGAATAAAGAGGCTGTTTTATTGCCACAGACAATAAGAAAGCAACCAAATATGAAAGTACAGAAAATTTGGAAAGGAAATGGGAAAGGGGAATGGAAAGGGAAGGGGAACAGGAAGGGAATGGGAAAGGGAATGGGAGAGGGAAGGGAAAGGGAAGAGGGAGGCATGGGGAAGGGGACAGGGAAGGAGAAAGGCAAAAGAAAGCAGGAGGGGATGAAAGGCTCGATCAGTGCAAGAGATTGGAAATAAACTGCAGAAATAAACAGAAGAAATGTTCAAATAAAAATTAGCTTCATTCATAGCAAGCTTATATGGTTTATTTTTAGGAAAGATGCAATAAAGGTATCAGGAGAAAACAAGCTGTTTCACAGTGCAAGTAGGTGAATGTACTGGAGTTTTCCCTTAATATAGGAAAGGATGGCAATAGCCAGTGAGCACATTAGTAAAAGAGCATAACTGGAAATAGGTAAAATTATAAGATGATTGAACTTCACTACTGTTATCTCCAGACTTTAATAAAGCTATTGTTATAATGTACCATATAATAAAATCTCTATTGTGAATTCTTTGATCAAGTTTGTAATGTACAGTTATTTCTCTAAACTTCTGACTTTTTTGTTTATCTACCAGTTTCTCTACTAGGTTTTCATAATATTTCATGCATTCCTTCTGTTTTTCTCTCATATGTGATGAATGTTATCACCAATCACAATGGCTCTTATTTGTTTTAACATGCTCCCTCTTCCCAAGACAGTTTCAAGGCTCATTAACTGAAAGTTCTGGTTATTTCTGGAAAATTTTTGGTATCTGCAGTGACATATAAACATTATTTTACAATTCAACATCAGTATCTTTTCTGGGATCTCTTTCTCAAAAAAAATATGTCTTTATTCATAACATAACAAAAAGAAAAACTATTTGTTCAGTTTGGTCTTGTTATTTTTTTAATGCTTCATTAATTAGTTAAATGATGACCTTGACTTTACAGTAAGAATATCATTCAAATACCTGAAACAGCTGCTTCCTCCAATTTAACTTCCTCTATTATCTATCCAGAGGGATGTGCATTACTGCCCAGGTAAAGAGAAAAAACAAAAACAACAGTATAATGCATCCCTGCTCAATGCCATTTTTGTCCAGCTATGCTACATGGTAACTTAGGATTCAATATACAGGAACTGTAGAACTCTGTTTTTAGGAAGTATTAGGAAAAGCAGAGTTGGTTTATTGTAGAGATTAAAGCTAAATTTCCAGTAAAAGTCTTTCATCAATATTTTATCAATACCATGAGCAATCAAAAATTAATCATACCTAAAGGAAAAAAAAAAAGAAAGTGCAGTTTTATTCAGTGTACACAGACTACTAATTCCTCAAGTCATCCTGGCTTTCCAAAATCCTGAAATACTTTTTGAGTGTATAGGTTACTTAGCTACTTAACAATAAATATTTCATAGGAGAAAACTGAAAATCTTTGGTTGGCTCATCTTGGTGTCCATTATTTTATATTAAGGAATTTTTAACAGTATAAAATATTTTGGACTATGTTAATTTTTTTGAATAACTGGATGTGTAGAGATCTTGAAACTCAGGGTACTTCTTAAGGTTTTTTACTTTCCCAAGATTCCTAACATCGGCTTTTATATTTTGTTTGTTTGTTTTTTCTGTTTTTATTTCCTTGGTTGATTTGGTTCGTTCTGTCTTGAAACCACTGTTTTTGAGTCTTCACTTTTGTTTTTGAATTTTTTTCATTGGGAATGGGGTTTGTTTTCTTCTGAAGCAGCTCATATATACTTTGAACTGTTGAATGGATGTATTGAAAAATGCACTATATGAATGCTTGAACATAGCTCATATAACTACACAATTAAGTGAACCTGGTAGACAGTAGGTAGACAGTAAAATTAAAGCCAGTTCTCTCCATCTTGTACTCATAATCCTCTTGTAATTGAGAATAAATGCTGTGCTCATGAATAATGAGGAATAAACAAAAACAACAAATCAATATCAAAACAAAACAGAAAACCTCAAACGAAACAGTGGTCTGTATTGTGAAAATTTGTATTTAACTATCATCTGGAATGTCTGATACTAGGAAAGTACATAGGTTGCTCCAAAAGTAATGCCTCCTGTTTATTTCCATGGAAACTACAAAAGATACAAAGAACACAATAACACTATTTAATAGAGCAAATTCATGACTATAGAACATATTTTTTAATAAAGTCACCACCATTAGCTATGCATTTTTGCTTGTGATGAACAAGAGCCTGCATGCCATGCTCATAAAAATCTGTATAGCCAACCTGAATGTGACTTGTGCCTCACGTTGCTATGGTCACTGCTGAAAGACACCACCCACTGCCTCACCGTGCTCACATCCACTGTTTGGCCTCCATAAACATTCAGCAAGTGTCGATGGATGCTATTTTTTCCACGTGGAGGATTCAATGACACACTTTTGCTCTATATGCACTTCCATGTCTAACGCCATTCTGTCAGACTGCCTCTCTGTTGCCATCCATCACACAGCAGCAAAATGTAGTGTAATACTGGTGGGAAAGTTCAACCTCTACTGCCATAACACCAACATCTACCTTCAATATTGTAGGCCAACATAATACCATAGGAGGCCTTACTTCTGAAGCAGATCCTGTAGCATCAGATTTTTTTCAAATAAGGACACACAGAGATACTGAAATGAAAAAGGTACTCCTCAAGATGCCTTCTGAAAAACCTTTAAGGTGGATTTACTGAATGGCGAACTTTTACTTTCAGGTATATCACTATTCACTATGAGAAACAGTCCCACAGGTGATACGACGTTGTCTTTAAAAGAGTAAATCCTTTTGACACAACTGCAGATATCCATTCTTGCTTCCAAAACATTGTTTTGATCCTTTGTTGACCTTTCCATAGTTACTGTGTCTGTATTCTTGGGATCTTTTGTGTAGCATCAGTGTACCGACGTGCAGTGTTTGATTAGGGCGTCAACATGTTCATTTCTCACCTTTTCTGATATATATCTGTGAGATGTTTACTAATTAAGGATTCCATTGTGATACACCCTACCAGAATCCTAGAGATGCTTTTAAGGTAAGAGAGCCATATTTTTCATTGACATTCCCAACAAAACCATGACCACAAATTTAAAAGGATCTTGCTACCATAGTTTGATTTTTTTCTTTATAACCTACCTAGACCCTTTAGGGCTGCAACGCAGCAAGTTGTAAATGATACATGAAATAAAATGTGGAGTGCTGGTAACAAATGAGTTTGGGAGGAAAGAATAATAAACTGATTACAAGCATCTTTTAAAGGAAAAAAAAAAAAGAATTGAAACAAAAGAATTGAAATTCCAGGATTTATAATATTGTGAATAAAGTGTAGGTATTGAGGAATATAAATGAGAACTGAAGAAGTAAATGACAAAGAGACAGCAACTACTAATGAAAAAAAATATTGGAATAGATGACTTATTTTAATAGAAGAATGTGTAATAAGTATCAAAATATGAATTACTTCACTAGGCATTATCATTCTTTATTACTTAGATTACATTGTAAAACTAATCCTAGGGTGACACAGGTATTATTTAAAAGCATTACTTCTATTGTTATACAATGGGACCATTGTTCCATATATTCTAGCAAATCCTTTGATACGCAGTTTTCAGAGTAATTTGCATTTGAGTAGAAATGAAACTTCACATTCATTTTCATGTTTAGAAAAATATAGCATTATAGGACAGACTGAGATGTCCTCTGAAGCTAAAAAATCAAGAAAATGCAAAAGCTTCTTCCACAGAACTTCTGTCATGTATCATGGTGTCCATTTATTTTCTCAGATGACAAACGATAGAATTCAAGGAAATCACAGAATCACAGAATCGTAGGGGTTGGAAGGGACCTCCAGAGATCATCGAGTCCAACCCCCCTGCCAAAGCAGATTCCCTACACCAGGTCGCACAGGTGGGCGTCCAGGCGGGTCTCGAATATCCCCAGAGAAGGAGACTCCACAACCTCTCTGGGCAGCCTGTTCCAGTGCTCCGTCACCTCACCGTAAAGAAGTTCTTGCGCACATTGGTGCGGAACTTCCTATGCTCCAGTTTCTGGCCGTTTCCCCTTGTCCTGTCTCCACACACTGCTGAAATGAGTCTGGCCCTGCCACTTTGCCCCCCACACCTTAGATATTTATAGACCTTCTCAAACCCACAACTTACTGCTTTGGCAGGAATAAGGTGAGATATCAGATTCTTTTTCAGAATAGCAAACACACAGACCGTAATGCAAATATTATTTTCTCACCTAACATGTCTGATTCTCATTTTTTAAAATGAATGATATAGTTTCTGTGCCATGCAATATATTTCCATCGAGTTAAACATAATTTTAGCAAACTCGAAAGCTAATGATAAGAGTATTACATCAACACAATTTAAAAGTATCCTGAAATGTGTGAACATTTCCCAAACTAAAAAATGTCTTAAAAAGATACAGTGGAATCAGCTTGATTACCTGCACTAGTTAGTTAACCAAATTAGTGCTGTAAGATTTATAAGCAATTATAATATTAACTGCAAACTTGTGTCCCATTCTATACTGCTGCAGTCCACCATGAGGCCACCCTTCAATCTCCTCTTCTCTAGGCTGAACAAACCAAGGGACCTCAGCCATTCCTTATGTGTCTTGTCTTCCATACCTTCACTGTCTTCAGAGACCTCCTTTAGATGCTCTGTAATAGTTTTATATGTCCTTCCTATGCTGTGGCACCCAAATGGCAGCAGATTTCTTTGAAAGGCTTCTTCACCCTAGAGAGAGTCAACAGCTCCTCCTCCTATGCTAGTGTCATTCACAAACTTACATAGTATACCTACAAGTCCTATATCTAAGTCACTGATGATAGCACTAAAATGAACTGGCCCAAAAAAAAAGCCCTGCGGAACCCCATTAGTGACTGGCTGCCAGCCAGACGTAGCCTCATTTGCTATAACCTTTTGAGCCTGACCTGTCTGTCAGCTGTTCATCTTGTTAATTATTTGTCTAGCTGTATGTTGGCCATTTTATCCCAAAGGATACGGTAATTTATAAGCATATACAGGGTGAAATCATTCTTGGCAGTGACCTTTCCTTAGCAGTCATGGAGGAAGATGGATAGGGGCAACAACTCTCACTTTTCCCCTGCATAGTGTCCCATGACATCAGCGTTGCCTGAGTGCCACCTCTTTCTTTCTAAGAAAGTGGTTTTCATGGCTGTTATGTGAAACCTCAGTGCTTTTGAGGAGGAAAAAAGTGATTGATTTGTCCCCTACTTTCATTGTCAATCGGTATGGTTTGAAATATCTGATTCTCCCAAAATGACATATAAAAATTACTTTACAAGACTCCGCAACAGATTATGAATAAGGAGTTAACCAAAACAATCATACCATAGTTATGACGGAAGTGTTTGGCAACAAGATTTTAACTAGATTTCAAATGTTTTCTCTCATAAAAGCAACATTTTAAGGCAGCTTTGTAAAAGGAGCTGTAGGAAGCACTCATTTATATGGTCTTCCTGGAAAAAATATACTCAAGCTTGACAGTGCTCTTTTATTTAGGGAAATGATATATTTATAAATGAAAAATATATGTAAGTCTATGTTTTTAAAAATGCTTATTTTTTTTTCTAACATCAGTGAATATATATTTACTGTTACACAGATATCCAAAGACATCAGCAGTCCTGTTTTTCATTTCAGACATATCAAAAAAGGTATGGTCAGGCGCATTTTCTATCTAGGTCACTGACACAAATGACTCAGTACTTCATTAAAAGAAAATGTTGCTATTTGGTATTTGTTCAAGGGGACATGAAATGGATTTTTAATGTTCAACTCATAGGAGAAACTATTTATATTTAGAATCAAACTCTATGCTAGAATGAAACCTCCTACATACCTAGAAAGAATATATTTCAGTAATGGATATACTCTTCCCTCTACATGTGAGACAAAAACACTTCTCCCATTTTGCAGAGGTGGAAAGAAAGAGATGAATATGGAAATTTCTTCCCACCTTCTAATGCTGTGGCTTTACGGAGCTACTCTCCTGGCTGCCAAAAGGTGACCACTGGCACAAACTCGCCTCCGTTCCTCAAGCAACAGCAACCAAAGTGATATGCAACACCTACGCCCAGCTCAGAGCTCCATTTCTGCTGACCTCCCTGCCTCTGGGAAGGGCAACTGGAGTGAAGATTGTGAGATCTGTGGGGGAGGCAGAAGAAGGATGAGCCTGAGATTACAGAGACATGAACCAGACTTCAGATCTTCTTGGGTTGCGTGGCGACCATTTCAGGTCCCAAAGGGCTGCAAAGAACTGTGACTGCCATCCTTCTGTGATCAAATGACTGAGGTAAGTCAAGATAATAAACAAGTGCTTAGCTACAGCAGAGCTGCAACTTAAACTGTGGAATTCTGACATTTTCAATTTCAAATGACATTGCTCAGCTCTGTGGTGAGAACCAGTACTCTAATCTGCCAGAAAAGAGGTGCTTGTATGTCCCTCAGCAATAAATCCTTACATGAGGGATTTTTAGTACTCTGCTGGGCCTTTCTTCATACCATCTCAGTGGCGGATTAAACATATAGGTATATAATGAGACCTGTTTCCAAGAACATTGACCTTTGCATTCACATCCTGCTGGACCCAGAATGGGCTGCATGTGGAGAGCAGAGCCTGCTGGAAGGCTGCTCCAGGCAGAGGAGCAAATCATGGTGCAGCTCATGTCCATGCTGCCTGGAGGCTGCTGATCCCAGCAGTCACCCCTTTGCCTGCATCTGAACTTCTCTGCTTCAGGGATTTACTAGCTGCTTTGCCTTAGACGGTGAAATAACCTGAAGAGTGTTGAAGTATTGGAGCAGAACAGCAAAGAAGAGAGTTCACTCAAAGAAAAAAGCAAAGAGACCAAAATATAAGTCTTAATTCGGGGGAGCATCTTCACAAGAACAGATGATATTTCTCATTTAAAGACTAAGAAAGGAGGCAAATCATTTACTTAGATTTTAAGTGTTGCATCTTTTGTCGTATTAATGATGAAATATGATGTGGAACTCATACCTAAAAGAAAATTAGGGAACATAGATTGCAATTTTAATCCTGTCTACAGGACACTAGCACTTAAAATTAAATGTTGTGTCAGAAACTTCAATATATGGGGCTTTTTGACTGGAGCAAATGGCTTTTGGGGGACACATAAGCAGCTCTATATTTAAAAGAAAAGTTTGCTTTGACATGGGAAGGTGATAATTGTGTATTAACAATTTTTTTTTGACTGAAAATTGTTCCCCTCACCAAATCTTCATTCAAAAGTTAATGTAATTCATTACATCTATAAACATCAAGTAAAAAGCAACAGAAAAAAAACATTTCTCATAGATCACTGAAAGTATAAGATAATGAATGGAAATTGGAAAAGACTTTAAAGTCCATCTAGCCCAATTCCCCTGCAATTGAATAGGGACACCTACAGCTAGATTAGGTGCTCAGAGCCCTATCCCATCTGAGAGAGGTCCATCAATACCATCTACTAATTCCTTCACCCCTCTAGGGTGAATCTCATCAGGTCCCATGGTCTCACGTACATTGAGCTGATACAACTGTTCCCTTACAATGAGTATGTGTTGGAAGGGACCTTAAAGATCATCTATTTCCATCTTCCTGCTATGTACAAAGACACTTTCCACTAGATCAGGTTGCTCAAAGCCCCTTTCAGCCTGACCTTGGGCACTACAGGGGTGGAGCATCCACAATTTCTCTCAGCAATCTGTTCCATTGCTTCGCCACTCTCATTGTAATTTATTCTTAATGTCTAATCTTAATCTCCTGCCTTTTAGTTTAAACCATTACTCCTTGTCCTGTTGCTACATTCTATTGCTACCTGACGAACAGTTCTTCCCGTTTTTCCTGTAGGCCCCACTAAGTACTAGAAGGCTGCTTAAAGTCTCCCTAGAGCCTTGTCTTCCCTGTGCTGAACAACCTCAACGTTTTCAGCTACTGTTTGTACAAGAGAGGTTCCACTGCTCTGATCACCTCTGCACCCCTCCTATGGACTCACTCTAACAGGTCTATGTCTTATGCCGGAGGCCCCAGACCTGGATGCAGCACTCCAGATGAGGTCTCATGGGAGTGGAGCAGAGGGAGAGAATCACTTCCCTCGACCTGGTGGCCACACTTCTTTTGATGCAGCCAACAATACAATTGACTTTCTGAGCTGCAAGCACAATTTGATGGCATATAACAACTTTCCACTTGTTTCCAAGCTTGTTGAGAACTGACTGCTCATTTTCATAGATTTTTTGTTTAGGACTTGTCCAGTGAAACAATTTTCATTTTAAATTTAGTGATTATTTTGCTCATGATGACCTGTAGTTTGAAATCCTTTAGGATACAGAATATTCCTCTGTTCATCAATTGTCAGCCCTTTGGCCACAAGGCTCTTCTGACTTTCATATCTTCACAAGGTCAAATTCCTCCATTTAATAGATCTGCCTTAATTTTCATGTTAAATGTTTGGACTAGCTGTAACCCATTATTAAGGTTGAACATTGTGTTCTGCTTTGTAATAGCAAATTTCATACCACAAAGTGCTTAAAAGCATTTAAATCCCTAGCACTACTGGCCTGTTCTGAACAGCCTTACTTCCTATTTCTTTTTTCTAGTATTTACTACATGTAAATTTACTACTGTTTGTGACTTACATATCCATACACAAATTTCTCTGAAAAGAATTAAGGTCATGCATCACAGAATATTTTTTACTATATCTTTTTTAATCACGAAAGGTTCTTTTTAAAGAAAACATACTTCAGATGTAGAGCTGCACTTTCTAGTTTTAATGGGTTATTTGAAAACTCTTAGAAGTTGTGATGACAAAAATATTCCATTATGCCATTGTGCTTGTTATGTAAGTTTTTTTCTGTTGCTATGTGAACAAACATTTAGCATTTCAGGTGTTATTGTCTAAAATAAACGTTAATTCATTACCAATTATTTTAGCATTAAGAAACAAGTTTAAATAATAATGGTTACCTGTGATCGAAAATTGATTTTGCAAAAAAAGAAAGTAGACCAGAACACAATAATTTGGAACAAAGTATTGCTTTTCTGTTCTACATCTTCATTTTTTAAATGATGTGATTATTGATTAAATTTTGTCTAACATCTTTTTTCTTCACCATTGGAGCCTAAAAGGAGTGAAATAATGATTTGTCTACTTTTTTTTACCATCAAAGATAGAAAACGGTTGTGTGTTTTTTTACTTTATAGAATATCACAAAGTAAAAGCAGATAACTATACTGAATGATTATGTAAATCTCAATAGGAAGAGTAAATATCTCTCATGAAGGTGTTCAGTAATTTCTTGAATTCACCTGAGAAAAGCAGATTTTCACATCTTTACATGTTAAAACTATAGAAATGTTCAATTAAGATAATGGATTACTGTTTTTCTTTCATTTTAAAAATAGCAGTAAAAGTTTTCTTATCTGATAACAAGAAGGGCGATATTCATATAAAAACGATATAGGGGTGGTGAAAAACTGCTTGATGTAAAATCTTAAGAAGAGTGAAAAGAAAGCAGTCTTCAAAGGCCTGAAAAAAAGCTTTCTAGTAATGCCCCTCACAATGTAACTACTAAAAATAATGCAGAAGGTAAATGATGCTTCATTTTGGAAAACCTTTAGAGGTATATGAATACAAGCTGAAGATATAAATCTGTACTTGGACTGACAGAGGTTAGTAGTAACCTGAGTTATATGCTCCACAAAGCCTGCTTTAGAAGTCTTGCTGCATCAATTCACTTTTTTATAAGCTAGTGTTTTGCCTCTGCAGAGTCGCGAAAGAACTCATGAAGATGAGTGAATATATCTCTCTTATGATCCAAGTTATTTTCAAGACTCAAAGCTCTTGAGAAAAAATAACTTTTAGAAAAATACCTCTGCTATCCTCTTTTTCTACTTGTACAGTACAGTAGAATTTCAGTCAAAGGAATTTACATGGAAAGACAAGATTGCTGCTTGAATTTTTAAATTTTTAGCACCATATTTTTTTCAGTGATTTGCGGAATGGTATTGATGAAGAAGGTCAGCCACATGTCTATGTTTTAGAACACATCTTTAATGATTCCATCAAAGATCAGTGGCCATTCTGTGAATTTCAGATTTCTAGGGAGAAAAAGATATGAGAAGCAATTCCTGACTCCAGAAACCTTCTCTAAATTAGCACTGCACGTAAGTTTGGGTAGTTAATGAAAATAAATCTGTACTTCAAAATGAAGGATGAAAACTTTCATGTTCCATATTTAGTTCTTTAAACTTTATATTTAACTATTTCAGTAGTAAAATAGCAACTAGATTTTGTTCCCTTTTCAGGAAAAGAGATGAAATGTCACCATACAGGAATACGAGAAGGAAAGAGCAGTAAGAGCTGGAGCAGAGAGAAATTGATCATAATGTTAATAATATCATCATCTTTTTGTACTTTTACCTGAACTACCTGGCAGCAGGTAAAATTAATATTTTTAATGTGAATTATGGCAAGCGTTACATTAATTTTCTGTACTTGCTGTCAAATTCTAAGAGCAATACCTCTGTGGGATAAGTGATTTCTATATGAATATCTCACACAATCTGTTCAATTAAATGTTTTTGAATGAAGAGATATTACCAAGGTTTCTAAAGTTTTACAACATTTTCTTCTCAATATAATGACCACATAATTACAACATAGTATATAATTATATTTGTACTTGAGCTTAGATTCCATGTGCCTGAATGGAGTGATTCAATTCCTACTTCATGATTATGCAGTGTCATTAAAATTGAAATAAATATGCTACAAAGCAAAATTTGAATAACATAAGTTATTACACAGAGAACTTCCTCAGTCCAAAGTTGCTTAATCATTGTATGTTTAGTTTATTGCTTCATTTTTTCCTTTTATTACTCTCAAGAAATTAAAATAAACTTTATAGGTTCTTAAGCTTCTGATTTATTTTATTATGTAAATTAGCCTACAGATCCACAGCCTGTAAATTTCTATTATTAAGCTGTTGACTCTTGAAGAATATTTTTTTGAGAAAATTCTTATCAGTTGATCACACAATAATGTTGAACTTGTTCATAAGCATATTGTAAGAAGGCAATTCGATAAAGTGAAAAATGATGATACGAAAGTCACGCTTACATTAAACAACCATAAGAAGATTTGAGGTACACCTAAATAAGCAAAAGAAGTTAAAAAATAAAAAAGATACCCTGAAGACAGCATTCACAATGAATATTTGTTTCTATACAAAGCAATTTTCTCTTCATTTGAGTGAACCCTTTTCTTGGGCCATGTATAAAATACGTAATAGAGTTAGCATATATAAAAACAACAAAACTTTTCTTTCTTTCTATTTTTCTATTA